>OZ007571.1:17190032-17267811 GCA_963931925.1 Onchidella celtica | reverse complement strand
TATTCCCGACAGACATCTCAAAAGTGGCACCCTGAAGGAAAAGCTGCCACAGCCAATGACAGCTTCCATAGCTCTCTGAGTGATTGAGCTCTTACCCCCGAATAGCGAGATGCATTTACATTACTATTTGAGAAATGGCTATCGGGAAACCCTGTTACTGTAACATGTCAGCTTTGAACGACACTTGTATCTTTAGCAAAAACCAACTGGATAATCGGATGCAATGGATTTGGGTGATGGCTATTTCTTAAAGACTACGTGACGGTTCCAAAAAGTCGCTGGGGAAACACCCAAATATTAACATATTATTGCTGACAGTGGCAACTGTTGAGGTGGAGAATGGCCACTTGTATTTTTCATCTATAGGTTGAAAGAATACGCCGCCATGCGTCTGTCTTGTTTACCTGCGCCAGCCATTATGCTTGTACAAGCTGTTCACAATGCCTACCCGGTGTGCTGTGTTTGGTTGTCGAAATCGAACGTCGGACAAAAGCAAACGCTTTTTTTTTTGTATACCTGGGGTTCGTACACGCGAGGGGAAAGTAGCAGAGGAAATGACTTAAAGAACAAAACATTTGTGGATCAAAGCCATAAACACAAACGGCATTTCCAGCTCCACAGTGCGGAAAGATCATGTCGTGTCGTGCGCTCTGACCATTTTGTAACAGGTAGGACAGTGCTGCTAGTACTTAAAGTCTGTCTCGTCACATCCATAAGTACACATTTTTTAGGGGGGGGGGGGCAATTTACAGATAAGTGGGAGAGAGTTCAAAATTTAAAATAACACAAATCATCAACGAGTCGAAAACGAACATACAGACCAGATCTAGATCTAGTTCTAAACTCTAAAGTCACAGATGTAATAAAAAATTCGGGTAGGTGATGCTTGGCAGCTCGGCCGGTTGTAAGCACCAACTGGTAGCTTAAGCTTATAAGGATCAATGCCGTCGATGCTTGTCTATTTCTGATCAAACGACGTTTTGCAATTGGATCGAGTGAGCCTGCGCTGTAGAACGCCATGTTTTTTTGAAGCACAAGAAAAATGGCCGCGGGGCCAAAGATCAATTCTAAAACGCTTTCAACCTATTATTACTATTCGTAACATCTTTGTTTACTATACACAAGATCAATGCCGCTAGGGGAAGCGGAGAATGCTTGTTTTACAAGGGCCACATGGGTGCAGAACAACAGTCACACAGCCCATACCAAGAGAGCCATTGTTTAGCTGCCTCCTCCTCCCCCTCTGCTAAACATACAGTAAAAAGAGAACAGAACTTGGCACAACTGCAACAGAAGCGAATCCGACAACTGGGGTGCTGAAAACATTCATGAATTTTCCATGCACATATCATCAGTAACCTCTGTCACCAAAAAAATCATGATAAATTAATCTTCCGGGTGTCTATGTTCAAATTTATATTTTTATATAATAATACCTTGGAAAACCCCACCACTGTTGCAACCACACCAGAATTAATACATCTGCCTAACGCCCAGTGCCACCCATAGACTTACACGGCCGTGTAAGTCTATGGTGCCACGTAACTGAGTGTTACAAAAGTCGCAAAGAAAGTTACTGTTACATGACTTTTTCGCCATGCAAACATCGTTTTCACTGAAATGACCGCAACGTTCGGTCTGCTGTTAATGAAGTGGTCTATACTGAAAAACATAAGAGAATGCAAAGACAGCTAATTTAATTAATAATGAAACAACTTCATAGGACTAATATTACTACTATTATTAATTTTTTTTTTGGTACAAAATTGAGCACTTCAGAAAAACATTACTATAATATCCTATGAGGTTCAGAACAGTAAAACTAGTCAAAGATTTCACAAACAGCGAAAACAGCTCTCAGGCTGTACAATCTATTGTTTCTGGAATAAATTTGGTGATTTTACGGATCCTGTCATTTTCTAGCAATTATTACAACCAATCCCGTTAAAACAAATGGGACTCTGTTGATTTAAAAGTGGCATTTTTATTTAATAAAAGAATTTTTTTTTCAGCATTCTGGCAAATCCTTTTTGGAATATTTATCCACATTGAGGTCACACTAAGACATTTTTATTTACGGCAAGAAACACCAGAGGTTGAAAGCTCCGAACCAGTCACTAAATTACCCGTTAAGGTTGTAAGTGGACATTTGAAGATAAAATTGGCTTGATTAAGATACCCCGAATTATCCTCTTGTCAGTAATAAAAACTTAGGAAAATCCCATGTCACGCATTTCTCTCCCCTTCCTTTGATCTCATTTTCTCCACTTAATGACTCTTTGGTACACGAAAGCTTCCGCTGGGCAGGGTAAAACACACTCGCAAACGCAAAGAAAAAAACTCAAAACAAAACCAACAAGACATAATAATGACCATAACTAAAATGTAACCAACAAAAGTAAAAAAAAAAGTTAAAACTGAAAAACAAAAGTAACCCAAATATTTTGGTAGCTAATCTTCAATCTCGTCTTGCTCTCCAGAAGAGTGATAAACTTCCGCTCCCATTGGGTGAAAACACCAATATAATCCAATCACATAGTTTCTCGCTGGAGAGTTGATCACAGTGCGAGGCCGTACTCTGTTTTCATCATTATATAGAGTGCAATTTTTTGTCGCCAATGCAGGGAGATACATTACTTGATTACAGCTGATGTATTCTCCCATGGAGAATGGAAAACGGTAGAAAATTGTCAGCAGTTGTAATTGAAGATTTAGCGTGATAATTTTTCTACATTGATCATCTCTTTTCTGAGATTTGTTTTTATGAAATAATGATCATTATTATTATTTAGAATGTTGTTGTTTGAACTACCTATGGGAGTGAAAATACACTGTGAGGGTGAATGGGGAGAGTGAAAAACAATCATATAACAGAGATGTGATACATAAGTGATCGAAAGAAACTGGCGGGTCAGAGAGAGAAACAGCGCAACTCCTACAGAGTAGGTATTTAAAGAAGAACAACTACAAAACAACAGAGTGAACAGTAATACGACGACGACAACAGCAACATTTACAACAAGAACGAACCCCACAAGAAAAGTCAACGATTCCACCCAGAAGACCACATCCACTGTCGCCATCTCCCATAAAAGGTCCAGTCCTAGACCATCTCCTAAACTTACTCCCATATCCTTCCTTACATACCAATGAATGATCTCATTAATTTTGTTGTGTGGGATACATGGCCTTATCATTTAATAATTCTAGAGGCAGTGCGATATAATGGCAGCATCACTGACTAGACTGTAAGCTTGAGTGCTAAAACGATACATTTAATAAATCTACACAAATATACTTAAAAACTGCGCTCAAAAACAGAACAAAGCAAAAATAAATCGCTTTACCAAAGGCCATTGTATATGTCCTGAAATCAGTAATTGTACACACGATAAAACTAGAGACAAAAAAAAAAAAAATGTGCCCTCGACGGGAATAAATATAATTGGATAATTGTATAATCTTCTAATAAAATTTGTAGTTTCATGCCACGGCACTATACATGTATTTTGAGCTGCATGTAATATAATAATGTTTACTAATACCCTGAGAAAAAAAAAGGGAAAATCATGAGCTTGATGTCATAGCAAAGGAACAAAATAGTACGACGGAAGTTCAGTATTAAAAAAATTGACCTTCCGAGACCTCGAACTGCTATCACGTGCAGTTCTCGCGGCTTTTCGTCACCGTTTTAGAATTCTCCAACTCATTTTGTAAGTAATTCCAGGGCTATAGCTGCTCTAATCTTTTAGCCAGGTTTTAGCCACCTTAATTGTGCTTGTCCCATGAAAGCTGCTATGGAGTATTATTCTTTCAGCGCATTGGAATAGACCAACGTTTCTCAGAATCCTGAGCCACATTTCCTCTCCTTACCATCCCAGGTTTGCCCAGAGTAGATTGTCATCCCACCCTTTTTTTTGACTACTCTTATAGTGGTAAATAGTAAAATAATTCATGAAACTAAATTTCTTTATAAATTGCAGTTAAATAAAAAAAAAGAAAAGAAATCCTTATTTCAACGGATCATACAACTTCTATTTTTCTTCTTCATATTTGATTTTCCCCTCATATTGAATTTCCTCCCCTGGTTAAAGTCTTTCCCCTAGATTTCAAATTCCTCCCGTGGGAGCCAAGTACATGCCGTTTGAGAATCACTGAATAGACGATTATTAATAACATTAACTTTGCGCAGAGCCCGAACCAATCGTAGCCCAGTTCTGGCCAACATCAAGGATATGCCTGTGAAAACTAGCAAAACGTGGGCATTCGGAGAATTATTACTACCTGATCGAAATAAAACACGAGAAAATAGCAACACACATGAGCAGGACAATGATGGGAAAGAAAAAGCACCAAAAGCAACGCACTACGGACGAGACGAGACAGTGCACTTTCTAAATATCCGACTCTAAGATCACAAGAAACAATAATTATGGTGACTTTGACTTACAGCACTGATCCATCACGGAGTCTAGGTAACCTTATGAGAAAAAAAAAATGGATTGTTATCACATATATTGGTTTCAAAATGGTTCTGTCCCTCTATGATAACTGCCTGTATGCTTCACACATGTAGCCCAGCAGCTGCTGACATGAAGCAGGATTAGACAATCGAAGAGCAATACAAGAAACTAAGTAATGTTACTGATAGATAGGCAGCGGATGAAGGGTGATTACAAAGGGAAAGATCAAATCAAAATTAGGTCTAAACTTAGTTAAAACAAAACAAAAAAAAAAGCTTGGAGAGAAAATTGCTTGTCTTAGAATTTTGATGGATTTGTTGAGATTACTGCATTATGTTCACCCCAAAGTTGTATGTAAACCATTCCAACATGCTCTGTTCCTACAGCTCTGAAATATTACACCTCACTATTTAATGTTTGCATTGTCAAAAATCTATACCTCATGGTATATGCATGAAACATACTGGTTCCAACATAATGTAATAGGAAATATGCGACCAACATGAGTAGTGATTGAGTGTACCCAAGTCAGCGAAGTAATGTTGCCTGTAGTCATAACACACGCATAAAAAAAGAGTCTTTCACTGCATAAAAAAACTAGAGAAAGACGCACGGTCGAGGCTGGGCAGGGTAATTTACTTAAGAACGAAAGAATGCCTTGGCACTCGAACTAACCAACTTTTTTTTTCTCGCCGCAACCGCTTGGTGCCAAATAATCTGCACATTGTTTACAATTGTTCTTGGCACGCATTGGCCCCGGCGTGCTGAATGCAGTGAAGCTACTTGACCATACAACCTGCGCAAAAACTGAGTGTTGTCTCCACTTGGAGTTAAGGACGCCTTCGTTTTCGGGCACTCCTGCACTTACTAGCTTACCTCCCCATAATCATTGACCTTCGGCCTGGGATCAGCTCTCTGTTAACGCCTCTGCCCGCTGTCAGTTTTCTTTCGCCAATAGCAACATGCTATTGCCAACGACAAAATACAACAAAAACTGCATACATATTTCATTCGTCCAAGTCGGACAATTTCCTCGCTATTTCCTGCGTAATTTTAAACTGTATCTGGTTATGTATTAGAATTTACCTTCCCGTCTCTCTCTTTGTCTTGACCAAATGAAAGTGAGATTACATGAATTTCTCAACACAGCCACATGCTCTAGTGGCTTCGAAAGTGTTAGTTCTACAAAATCAGCGAAGAAAAGGGAGTTCAGCAATGCAGTTGTGTACAAGACATTGGATGGTACAATGGTACAATGAATGGTACATGAAATGTCAAAAATTAAGAGCATAACAAACTAATCTGTGAAATGGGCAATCTCTATTTTGTGACGAATGATGGCAACATCGCTTTTCCCTACGATACTGAAAAAAACGAACTCTAGATCCATAAAAGACACAAAAAGTTACTGTTAAATTTATCTGAATCCGCTATTCAAAGCATTCATTTCGGAAATGGAAAGCAACGGTTCACGAGAAAAGTATTTTATGGAATCAGACGCAAATGTTCATTCCCACCGCCCCAGTTGAGCTGAACAGGAACAGCATAATGCTAAGAAAGGTTTCGACTTCGTATCAAATTCTTAGCTGATACGGCTGACCTCTGAGCTGCCAGTTGTAAAATATTACTTGCTATTCAGGATCATGTTCATATCATGGCGCACGAGGTCAAGACAAGTTTTCATTTCGATCAACATTTAACTGTATTCCATTCATATTATTTTTAACCCTCTAGGCCCCAAGTATCATCAGTGATGCACAGAAATTTATCATTCGGCTGCAGTTCCCACAAAAACTCAAGGCGAGAAAAGTTATTTTTAGTAATTTTCTACAGTATATACTAAATCAACCAAATGATCTTAAAAACCCTTTAATTATGTCCCCAAGAACAAATTCTCACAAAATCAGATATGGGGGCGGGGCCTAGAAGGATAAGAGTTATTTTCTGCCCCTGACCTTTCACACCGAGTCTGTTATGAAACCAAGTAGAGGTCGAGTGCGCTTTTACGTAAACGCAGTCGCACTTCATTCTGCACCAACGCTCGGCGTTTACGCAGGGGGAAAACACGATTTAGTCCCGTTGCTGCTAATGGTTAATCAGTCTGAAAGCGTAGGGATACTTGAGATTGTTTTACACCGCCGAGTGGACAGCCGGGAAGAAGAATTGGCTCCTCTTGAAGTGGACAGATGTGTAGATTTATCAGACGCTCACAGAGAAAGCTTACGGCAAATTTTACACGAAAAACGCTTCATTTTCTTTGTCTAATTGTGAATAATACTAGAAAAAGAATAAAACGACAAGGAAAGAGCGTACGATTTAACGTAGGGTATAAAACGCGAGCTTGTAGAGAGAGTCAAAAGCAGTAGCTACGGGTTAAGTACAAGACATAGCCCTAATTAACAAGGCGCAGGAAGCAGAAAAGGGAGGGAGGGGGAGAGAGAGAGAGAGAAAGAGAGAGAGAGAGAGAGAGAGAGAGAGAGAGAGAGAGAGAGAGAGAGAGAGAGAGAGAGAGAGAGAGAGAGAGAGAGAGAGAGAGAGAGAGAGAGAGAGAGAGATTTTGTGTATACGTGGAAAAAATATTCAATCAACTTGCAGATTTCAGCCTCTTTCAGAAAGGTCGAAAAGCGCTGCAGAGTCCACCTCCGAAAGTAATTCTTTTCTTGGACTAGCAGGCATGTTGCTTTCTTCGAATTTGCGTAAATCCACATATTCAATTAAAATATGAAAGAAAACAAGGACCCACTGAATAAACGATTGAAGGAGAGAAGGAATCTACAAAAGAGTAGACATTATTGCGTGTAAGGGCAATATCGGGTAACTAAGAATGAGACTGCTACTCAAGCACCCTTGAATGCAACCGTATCAGTCGTATCCGAGATCTCGAGACAACATGCTAACGTAATTAAAGTACCCAATCCAAGGCTGTGTCAGGCCAGGTCTAACATTCACTTGATAGGACAAGGAGGACCACAGATAGGAGTCTGAGGAAAAGGGGGGGATAAAGTAGAGAGAGAGAGAGAGAGAGAGAGAGAGAGAGAGAGAGAGAGAGAGAGAGAGAGAGAGAGAGAGAGAGAGAGAGAGAGAGAGAGAGAGAGAGAGGACAATTTCTCTCATTTAACATGTGCTTAAAAAAAACAATCTTAAATCATCCATCCATCCATCCATCCATCCATCGATCCATTGTCTGCCATCCGTCCATCCATCCATCCGTATGTCCGTCCGCCCGTTCGTCCATCCATCCATCCATCCATCCAGCCACCCGTCCGTCCGCCAGTCCGTCTATCTATCTATCTATCTATCTATCTATCTATCTATCTATCTATCTATCTATCTATCTATCTATCTATCTATCTATCTATCTATCTATCTATCTATCTGTCTATCTAATCTGTGTGTGTATATTTGTCTGTCTGTCTGTCTGCCTGCCCGCCTGTCAACCTATGTGTCTGTCAAACTGTCTGTCTGTCTATTTATTATTATCATTATTTGCTTGGAGATCTCAGATTGGCAGACACGTTATATGAAATCTCTCCATCAATGAGTGGTTCACTGACACAGAAAGCTAATATCTCTTTGAAGAATTAGCTGGCTGATTACCTTAGCGGTGGGCTATGACAGACTTAAGAATATTAAATTCGCATGCATAACGCTATTAAATAAATGCGGTTACATTATTAATGTTTGTATACCACAGACGAACGGAAAATACAGACTAGAGTATCTGATTGTTTAAAGGCCGGGCAATGTTTTTTTTTTAACAAAAATATTTATTTTCTAGACATGTTTATTTCTACACTATTAACACAGGACAGCATTTAGAACAAAAGTCTATATCTATCTATCTATCTATCTATCTATCTATCTATCTATCTATCTATCTATCTATCTATCTATCTATCTATCTATCTATCTATCTATCTATCTATCTATCTATCTATCTATCTATCTATCTATCTATCTATCTATCTATCTATCTATCTATCTATCTATCTATCTATCTGTTGGTCTGTCTGTCTGTCTGTCTTCCCGCCTGCCTGCCTGCCTGTCTGTCTGTTTGTCTGTCTGTCTATTTTCACCCGTTCCCTAGTCAATCGTCAATAAGCTTGTCGGCCTGCATCCATTTGTTAACAAACTTAAACTAAGCTTAGGATCAGCTCCGCCCGTTGCAATATTCCAAATATAATTTTGATTAGTGGTAGCTAAGAGTAGTTTGTTAGTGCCAATCTCGACAGATCTTCTTGCCGGGTTCTGTTTTCATCCCTTGTGACTGACAAATTGATTCTTGGAAAAACTTGCAGAAAGAAGACCGGGAGGAGGAGGTAGTGGGGCGGGGGGTGTGGGGTGTGTGCGTGGAGTGGGGGGGGGGTGGTGTTGGGGGTGTGGTGAGAGTATAGAAAGAATAGGAACATTTCCAGCCCCACAAAATCGAACCTCATCAAATCGTTGTCGCCCTTCTTCGTGTCATCTGAGATCAGTGCTACATTTTGCATGTTTACGCAAATCAGAGTAAAATAAACATGGGCTAGACTTACACTGGCTTATGGATATATGCGTGTTTGTGTATAGGTCCATGTATATGTGTGTGAGAATTCGTGTTCGCGCGCGCGCGCGCCCGTGTGTGTATGTGTGTGTGTCCTTTGGACAATCATGTGCAATAAAAAAGATGACTGAACAGAAAGCCAATGGCAAATCTTCCACCCGCTACATAAATGAAAGTCATAAATTCTTTGTCACTTTTTGTTTGGTTGACCAGGAATGAGATTTTGTACTTCATCTCAATATTTATTTATTTTGTTTTGTGAGACTTTACATCCCTATTACCCACCTCCCGACCATTTCTGGGACAAGACTTAGGTCCCCGTCTTGCATGGACGAGCGAGTATCTTACAAACACAGCCAAAATGTGTTTGAATTGGACTCGCTCTGAACGGGAATCGAACTTAAGACTTTTCGCATGCAGATCAACGGCTCTAACCACCCAGCCATTGCACCGGCCTTCAGCACAATGCGTGAAACCTCATTACAAAGATAAAAACAAATCAAACTGATTGTCCCGGGCCAATTGTAATAAAGCAAAATGTTTTTGTATTTTGTTACATTTCATAAGTGTTTCCTCTGAGTCTGTGACGTGGATATCATAACAAAGATATCACATCTCCACACGAGGCCAAAAATAACATCTTAAATGGGCGCGTTGCTAAGGGGCACTGCTGCAGCAGGTTATGAGTAATATGAGCGCATGCAAGACATCTGTGCTTTATGATGCGATAACATCGAAAATATCCATAAGAAAAAGAAGCAGTAAAAAACGGCAGGCCGGGATATAAATCGATCTGCTTTCTCAAGGTTCACTTGGTGACGAAGGTGCAACGTTGATATTAGACAAGCCAAGCCCGTAGTTTTCTGAACTAGCCAGAGACACGCACAAACACACAAAATCACATACTTCAGAGGTCCATGGAACGTCTTGACGAAAAAGACCAAAAAAAACCCAACAAATTCCGCACTTATGTTTTTTTTTCTCCCGCGCAAAAACAATTTGCAGAGAGGTGATCATGTTCGCTAAACAATAATCAATGGATCACTCAGTACACCTTCCTTGTTCACCATGAGTATAGAGATCTAATATCTTGGCAGTTTTTACCCATCATTAGCTTCTCCAGACACGATCACATAATTAAGATGAAGCCAAAATTCTACCATCACCGAATAAAAGACAAATACGTGACATAACAATGAATTCTCTGTTCATGCTGGGTATTATGTAATTCCTGTATGTTAAAAAAAAGGTATTTTTGATATTATGTAAAAATTCACTGGAGGGGTGTAAAAGCGCAGTATTCACACGAAAATTCCTCTCGCTTCCCCCCACTTCTACGGGACGGCACTGGACGTCTATTTTTACATACCCAAATCTTTCCTAGCTATCTGAAAGACCGAAGCAGACAGAGGAATTCAGAACAGAAAACCATAAACTAAAGGAAATCAGGCTAGCACTGACAATTGTGGTGAACATTTCCGAACATTACGAAGAAATAATTCTATCTCCTGGGATTATGTGAGATGTACCCTTAGCCCCCATCTACAGACATTTTCAATGATTCATGACAACCGCTTGCAATGTTTTCATTCCCCATTGTACTGGCGTAAGTCAGTAGTGCTCCATCGCTCATAAGCCGTGAGACGAAAATCTCAGCTCGTCTCTCTAAATGAAGTTTCAAAGGAAAATCTAAACATGGTCTGGATGTGTTCTCTAAGATTATATTGAATGAAATATAAAAAGTAGTCATTCGTAAATGGGCACATTCCTTGTATAAGATCATTAAAAAAAAAAAAAAAATTATTTGTGGATATTTTATTATACGCAGTACTCTCATGTTTCGTTTTCCTAAAATTTTTTTGGCGTTTGCACACAAAATTCGTATCAAATATTCGCCCGTAACATCACTTACTTTCATTTTCTTATGAAATGAAAACATAATATCTGAAATAACAAAATCCGTTTAAAAAAAAATTTTTAAATTGAAATCTATATAATATTAGAACTTGCATGCAAAACAGATTTTCCACTGAGCGGCACTAGCTAATGACAAGCGACGTCCATGAAAAAAAAAAAAAAAATGTGCGCTGCCCTAAAAGATTCCACTGTTTGGAGTTTACAGTCCCTTAAAATTAATTATATTCTGGGATAATTATAGATCGTGAGATGATGGGCTAATTTATTGTCTTCGCGTTTTTTTTTTCTCAGTCTTGATCTCAACGCTTTGCTACAGATAGATAGATAGGTAGGTAGATAGATAGATAGATAGATAGATAGATAGATAGATAGATAGATAGATAGATAGATAGATAGATAGACAGATAGATGGATAAATAGGCAGACAGACAGATAGATAGATAGATAGATAGATAGATAGATAGATAGATAGATAGATAGATATATAGATATATAGATAGATAGATAGATAGATAGATAGATAGATAGATAGATAGATAGATAGATAGATAGATAGATAGATAGATAAACAAGTGTAACAGCACTTGCTATAAATTAAGTCCGAAAGTGACAAGACAGCGGGGGGAGAAAGACAAAAATTGCATCTTTCATTATCCGCCATCTCTCCGATTCTCACGCCTTCTTTCAGCCTTCTTGTGATGGGAGGCGGCCCTTTGATCGTTAGAAATACAAACTCAGATCAAAGCACTAACCAGCAGGACCGCGGATGCTTTTTGATTACGGCGGAGTCTCCTCGAAGGAAGATCAATGGCTGGCTAGGACGTATCCACATTGGTCAAATAGTTATAAGACTGACTGAAAAAAAAAAAAAAATCAGTTACTCTTCTGAGACTTCCATTGTCCACGTTAATTCTTGCAAATAATTGTCGTGAACGAGTAAGAAAAAACAATCGTGAATAAGACAAGACAGAGTGCATGAGAGCTAAGATGAAAGAATCAACAACAAACAAGAAGAACAAAAAAAGGATATACTTATAGTAGGAGTTACGAAATCGATAATTCTCAAATTTTGATGCTAGAATATTGTGATCTGTGGCCGTATGCATAATCAATGCGTAAACTAAAGTAAATACGTTGACTGGCGTTAACGCAAGAAATGAATACAATTTCTCGTGTTAACACCAGTTAACGTATTTACTTGAGTTTACGCATTGATTATGCATACGGCCACTGTAAATGTGAAGTACTGATTAAGAAAAGAATAATTAAAAGAAGGCCAGAACAAAAATTAGAAATCGAAAACGTAACAAAAAAAAAAAAAAAGCAAAATAAAAGTAGAGAGAGAAGAAAAGGAAAAAAACAAACAACAAGACGATCAATACGAGTAAAACAAAAAAGGGAAAAAGACTAAGAACGTGGAAGATGTAAGTAGAGATGGAATAAGACTAAGAACGTGGAAGATGTAAGTAGAGATGGAATAAGACTAAGAACGTGGAAGATGTAAGTAGAGATGGAATAAGACTAAGAACGTGGAAGATGTAAGTAGAGATGGAATAAGACTAAGAACGTGGAAGATGTAAGTAGAGATGGAATAAGACTAAGAACGTGGAAGATGTAAGTAGAGATGGAATAAGACTAAGAACGTGGAAGATGTAAGTAGAGATGGAATAAGACTAAGAACGTGGAAGATGTAAGTAGAGATGGAATAAGACTAAGAACGTGGAAGATGTAAGTAGAGATGGAATAAGACTAAGAACGTGGAAGATGTAAGTAGAGATGGAATAAGACTAAGAACGTGGAAGATGTAAGTAGAGATGGAGTAAGACTAAGAACGTGGAAGATGTAAGTAGAGATGGAATAAGACTAAGAACGTGGAAGATGTAAGTAGAGATGGAATAAGACTAAGAACGTGGAAGATGTAAGTAGAGATGGAATAAGACTAAGAACGTGGAAGATGTAAGTAGAGATGGAAAAAGACTAAGAACGTGGAAGATGTAAGTAGAGATGGAATAAGACTAAGAACGTGGAAGATGTAAGTAGAGATGGAATAAGACTAAGAACGTGGAAGATGTAAGTAGAGATGGAATAAGACTAAGAACGTGGAAGATGTAAGTAGAGATGGAATAAGACTAAGAACGTGGAAGATGTAAGTAGAGATGGAAAAAGACTAAGAACGTGGAAGATGTAAGTAGAGATGGAATAAGACTAAGAACGTGGAAGATGTAAGTAGAGATGGAATAAGACTAAGAACGTGGAAGATGTAAGTAGAGATGGAATAAGACTAAGAACGTGGAAGATGTAAGTAGAGATGGAATAAGACTAAGAACGTGGAAGATGTAAGTAGAGATGGAATAAGACTAAGAACGTGGAAGATGTAAGTAGAGATGGAATAAGACTAAGAACGTGGAAGATGTAAGTAGAGATGGAATAAGACTAAGAACGTGGAAGATGTAAGTAGAGATGGAATAAGACTAAGAACGTGGAAGATGTAAGTAGAGATGGAGTAAGACTAAGAACGTGGAAGATGTAAGTAGAGATGGAATAAGACTAAGAACGTGGAAGATGTAAGTAGAGATGGAATAAGACTAAGAACGTGGAAGATGTAAGTAGAGATGGAATAAGACTAAGAACGTGGAAGATGTAAGTAGAGATGGAATAAGACTAAGAACGTGGAAGATGTAAGTAGAGATGGAATAAGACTAAGAACGTGGAAGATGTAAGTAGAGATGGAATAAGACTAAGAACGTGGAAGATGTAAGTAGAGATGGAATAAGACTAAGAACGTGGAAGATGTAAGTAGAGATGGAAAAAGACTAAGAACGTGGAAGATGTAAGTAGAGATGGAATAAGACTAAGAACGTGGAAGATGTAAGTAGAGATGGAATAAGACTAAGAACGTGGAAGATGTAAGTAGAGATGGAATAAGACTAAGAACGTGGAAGATGTAAGTAGAGATGGAATAAGACTAAGAACGTGGAAGATGTAAGTAGAGATGGAAAAAGACTAAGAACGTGGAAGATGTAAGTAGAGATGGAATAAGACTAAGAACGTGGAAGATGTAAGTAGAGATGGAATAAGACTAAGAACGTGGAAGATGTAAGTAGAGATGGAATAAGACTAAGAACGTGGAAGATGTAAGTAGAGATGGAATAAGACTAAGAACGTGGAAGATGTAAGTAGAGATGGAAAAAGACTAAGAACGTGGAAGATGTAAGTAGAGATGGAATAAGACTAAGAACGTGGAAGATGTAAGTAGAGATGGAATAAGACTAAGAACGTGGAAGATGTAAGTAGAGATGGAATAAGACTAAGAACGTGGAAGATGTAAGTAGAGATGGAATAAGACTAAGAACGTGGAAGATGTAAGTAGAGATGGAATAAGACTAAGAACGTGGAAGATGTAAGTAGAGATGGAACAAGACTAAGAACGTGGAAGATGTAAGTAGAGATGGAATAAGACTAAGAACGTGGAAGATGTAAGTAGAGATGGAATAAGACTAAGAACGTGGAAGATGTAAGTAGAGATGGAATAAGACTAAGAACGTGGAAGATGTAAGTAGAGATGGAATAAGACTAAGAACGTGGAAGATGTAAGTAGAGATGGAATAAGACTAAGAACGTGGAAGATGTAAGTAGAGATGGAATAAGACTAAGAACGTGGAAGATGTAAGTAGAGATGGAATAAGACTAAGAACGTGGAAGATGTAAGTAGAGATGGAATAAGACTAAGAACGTGGAAGATGTAAGTAGAGATGGAATAAGACTAAGAACGTGGAAGATGTAAATAGAGATGGAATAAGACTAAGAACGTGGAAGATGTAAGTAGAGATGGAAAAAGACTAAGAACGTGGAAGATGTAAGTAGAGATGGAATAAGACTAAGAACGTGGAAGATGTAAGTAGAGATGGAATAAGACTAAGAACGTGGAAGATGTAAGTAGAGATGGAATAAGACTAAGAACGTGGAAGATGTAAGTAGAGATGGAATAAAACTAAGAACGTGGAAGATGTAAGTAGAGATGGAATAAGACTAAGAACGTGGAAGATGTAAGTAGAGATGGAATAAGACTAAGAACGTGGAAGATGTAAGTAGAGATGGAATAAGACTAAGAACGTGGAAGATGTAAGTAGAGATGGAATAAGACTAAGAACGTGGAAGATGTAAGTAGAGATGGAATAAGACTAAGAAAGTGGAAGATGTAAGTAGAGATGGAATAAGACTAAGAACGTGGAAGATGTAAGTAGAGATGGAATAAGACTAAGAACGTGGAAGATGTAAGTAGAGATGGAAAAAGACTAAGAACGTGGAAGATGTAAGTAGAGATGGAATAAGACTAAGAACGTGGAAGATGTAAGTAGAGATGGAATAAGACTAAGAACGTGGAAGATGTAAGTAGAGATGGAATAAGACTAAGAACGTGGAAGATGTAAGTAGAGATGGAATAAGACTAAGAACGTGGAAGATGTAAGTAGAGATGGAATAAGACTAAGAACGTGGAAGATGTAGGTAGAGATGGAAAAAGACTAAGAACGTGGAAGATGTAAGTAGAGATGGAATAAGACTAAGAACGTGGAAGATGTAAGTAGAGATGGAATAAGACTAATAACGTGGAAGATGTAAGTAGAGATGGAATAAGACTAAGAACGTGGAAGATGTAAGTAGAGATGGAATAAGACTAAGAACGTGGAAGATGTAAGTAGAGATGGAATAAGACTAAGAACGTGGAAGATGTAAGTAGAGATGGAATAAGACTAAGAACGTGGAAGATGTAAGTAGAGATGGAATAAGACTAAGAACGTGGAAGATGTAAGTAGAGATGGAATAAGACTAAGAACGTGGAAGATGTAAGTAGAGATGGAATAAGACTAAGAACGTGGAAGATGTAAGTAGAGATGGAATAAGACTAAGAACGTGGAAGATGTAAGTAGAGATGGAATAAGACTAAGAACGTGGAAGATGTAAGTAGAGATGGAATAAGACTAAGAACGTGGAAGATGTAAGTGGAGATGGAATAAGACTGAGAACGTGGAAGATGTAAGTAGAGATGGAATAAGACTAAGAACGTGGAAGATGTAAGTAGAGATGGAATAAGACTAAGAACGTGGAAGATGTAAGTAGAGAAGGAATAAGACTAAGAACGTGGAAGATGTAAGTAGAGATGGAAAAAGACTAAGAACGTGGAAGATGTAAGTAGAGATGGAATAAGACTAAGAACGTGGAAGATGTAAGTAGAGATGGAATAAGACTAAGAACGTGGAAGATGTAAGTAGAGATGGAATAAGACTAAGAACGTGGAAGATGTAAGTAGAGATGGAAAAAGACTAAGAACGTTGAAGATGTAAGTAGAGATGGAATAAGACTAAGAACGTGGAAGATGTAAGTAGAGATGGAATAAGACTAAGAACGTGGAAGATGTAAGTAGAGATGGAATAAGACTAAGAACGTGGAAGATGTAAGTAGAGATGGAATAAGACTAAGAACGTGGAAGATGTAATTAGATATGGAATAAGACTAAGAACGTGGAAGATGTAAGTAGAGATGGAATAAGACTAAGAACCTGGAAGATGTAAGTAGAGATGGAATAAGACTAAGAACGTGGAAGATGTAAGTAGAGATATAATAAGACTAAGAACGTGGAAGATGTAAGTAGAGACGGAATAAGACTAAGAACGTGGAAGATGTAAGTAGAGATGGAAAAAGACTAAGAACGTGGAAGATGTAAGTAGAGATGGAATAAGATTAAGAACGTGGAAGATGTAAGTAGAGATGGAATAAGACTAAGAACGTGGAAGATGTAAGTAGAGATGGAATAAGACTAAGAACGTGGAAGATGTAAGTAGAGATGGAATAAGACTAAGAACGTGGAAGATGTAAGTAGAGATGGAAAAAGACTAAGAACGTGGAAGATGTAAGTAGAGATGGAATAAGACTAAGAACGTGGAAGATGTAAGTAGAGATGGAATAAGACTAAGAACGTGGAAGATGTAAGTAGAGATGGAAAAAGACTAAGAACGTGGAAGATGTAAGTAGAGATGGAATAAGACTAAGAACGTGGAAGATGTAAGTAGAGATGGAATAAGACTAAGAACGTGGAAGATGTAAGTAGAGATGGAATAAGACTAAGAACGTGGAAGATGTAAGTAGAGATGGAATAAGACTAAGAACGTGGAAGATGTAAGTAGAGATGGAATAAGACTAAGAACGTGGAAGATGTAAGTAGAGATGGAATAAGACTATGAACGTGGAAGATGTAAGTAGAGATGGAATAAGACTAAGAACGTGGAAGATGTAAGTAGAGATGGAATAAGACTAAGAACGTGGAAGATGTAAGTAGAGATGGAAAAAGACTAAGAACGTGGAAGATGTAAGTAGAGATGGAATAAGACTAAGAACGTGGAAGATGTAAGTAGAGATGGAATAAGACTAAGAACGTGGAAGATGTAAGTAGAGATGGAATAAGACTAAGAACGTGGAAGATGTAAGTAGAGATGGAATAAGACTAAGAACGTGGAAGATGTAAGTAGAGATGGAATAAGACTAAGAACGTGGAAGATGTAAGTAGAGATGGAAAAAGACTAAGAACGTGGAAGATGTAAGTAGAGATGGAATAAGACTAAGAACGTGGAAGATGTAAGTAGAGATGGAATAAGACTAAGAACGTGGAAGATGTAAGTAGAGAGGGAATAAGACTAAGAACGTGGAAGATGTAAGTAGAGATGGAATAAGACTAAGAACGTGGAAGATGTAAGTAGAGATGGAATAAGACTAAGAACGTGGAAGATGTAAGTAGAGATGGAATAAGACTAAGAACGTGGAAGATGTAAGTAGAGATGGAAAAAGACTAAGAACGTGGAAGATGTAAGTAGAGACGGAATAAGACTAAGAACGTGGAAGATGTAAGTAGAGATGGAATAAGACTAAGAACGTGGAAGATGTAAGTAGAGATGGAATAAGACTAAGAACGTGGAAGATGTAAGTAGAGATGGAATAAAACTAAGAACGTGGAAGATGTAAGTAGAGATGGAATAAGACTAAGAACGTGGAAGATGTAAGTAGAGATGGAATAAGACTAAGAACGTGGAAGATGTAAGTAGAGATGGAAAAAGACTAAGAACGTGGAAGATGTAAGTAGAGATGGAAAAAGACTAAGAACGTGGAAGATGTAAGTAGAGATGGAATAAGACTAAGAACGTGGAAGATGTAAGTAGAGATGGAATAAGACTAAGAACGTGGAAGATGTAAGTAGAGATGGAATAAGACTAAGAACGTGGAAGATGTAAGTAGAGATGGAATAAAACTAAGAACGTGGAAGATGTAAGTAGAGATGGAATAAGACTAAGAACGTGGAAGATGTAAGTAGAGATGGAATAAGACTAAGAACGTGGAAGATGTAAGTAGAGATGGAAAAAGACTAAGAACGTGGAAGATGTAAGTAGAGATGGAATAAGACTAAGAACGTGGAAGATGTAAGTAGAGATGGAATAAGACTAAGAACGTGGAAGATGTAAGTAGAGATGGAAAAAGACTAAGAACGTGGAAGATGTAAGTAGAGATGGAATAAGACTAAGAACGTGGAAGATGTAAGTAGAGATGGAATAAGACTAAGAACGTGGAAGATGTAAGTAGAGATGGAATAAGACTAAGAACGTGGAAGATGTAAGTAGAGATGGAATAAGACTAAGAACGTGGAAGATGTAAGCAGAGATGGAATAAGACCTAGAACGTGGAAGATGTAAGTACAGATGGGAAAAGACTAAGAACGTGGAAGATGTAAGTAGAGATGGAATAAGACTAAGAACGTGGAAGATGTAAGTAGAGATGGAATAAGACTAAGAACGTGGAAGATGTAAGTAGAGATGGAATAAGACTAAGAACGTGGAAGATGTAAGTAGAGATGGAATAAGACTAAGAACGTGGAAGATGTAAGTAGAGATGGAATAAGACTAAGAACGTGGAAGATGTAAGTAGAGATGGAATAAGACTAAGAACGTGGAAGATGTAAGTAGAGATGGAATAAGACTAAGAACGTGGAAGATGTAAGTAGAGATGGAATAAGGCTAAGAACGTGGAAGATGTAAGTAGAGAGGGAATAAGACTGAGAACGTGGAAGATGTAAGTAGAGAGGGAATAAGACTAAGAACGTGGAAGATGTAAGTAGAGATGGAATAAGACTAAGAACGTGGAAGATGTAAGTAGAGATGGAAAAAGACTAAGAACGTGGAAGATGTAAGTAGAGATGGAAAAAGACAAAAATACTAAAAAAAAAAGAAAAAAGAATAAGGTAAAAGAATAAGAGAATGGAATCTCAAGTAAGGACGGCCAGAAGGAAAGCGACAGACGAGGTAACGGTGTGATTCAGTGTCCACTTATTGAAAACAATCAATATCAAAATACGTCAAAAACCAACCAACCAACCAACCAACCAACCAACCAACCAACCAACCAACCAACCAACCAACCAACCAACCAACCAACCAGCCAACCAACCAACCAGCCAACAACCAACCAACCAACCAACCAACCAACCCACCAACAACCAACCAACCAACCAACCAACCGACCAACCAAATGAGTATCAGTTGGGCCTACCAACATGTCAAATACTCAGAAACCTCCAAATAAGGCTAGGGACGCAGTAGCCGATTTTGATTATCCGACTATTAGGTGATGGCGTCACGATATTAAGTTTTAATTAAAAAAAAAAAAAAGCCAGTTGGCTAGTGCGCGAGATCTCATTGAAGCTACAGGTCGCCACGTCACCATCAAACAATTGGCCGATTAAAATCTGCCTGGTGTGGGCCTATGCTATTAATAAATGCATAGCTGTTCCAGGCTTGGTCTGGAGCTCATACATGTACATGTATAATATTTTGCCTTTTTACGAGAAGGTTGCCACATTGTTCAATAAGGACTATCCAACTTACGCCAAAACCCTAACGTTAGAAGCCCTCTTCATCATGGTACTAAGCCTTAGGTAAATGAGTGTTATACGCGGAAGAGAGTTGAAGAGGATACTTGTACAATTTTGCAGAATTACACACACGATGGCTGGGAAGTACGAATACTGCATTACAGCTAGTGATACCAGGGGTAGAAGGTGCGCGAATGTTAAGCTGACATTCCGAGATGACAAACAGGAACAGAACACTTTGGATATGGTGTGGAAGGCTTTTGATAATGTTAAACTGATAACATGAAGCAGGTTCATGCACATTTCATTATGGACTTAATTACTTCGCATAATCCACAAGCTCATTCTTTAAAGATGTTCACCCACATAATCATCATAACATTTTTTTGTTATTTTGGTGGCTCAATGAGTTACTAACTGACGATGAATAAACATTGACTGGCTGTCTGACTGACTGGCTAGTTGACTAACTCATTCACTCAGTCAATGTGGACAACATCAACAAATGTTCCAAGGGTACCACAACTGCGAACCTTGGTTAAATAATTGTCTAAAGATTTCAAATCCCGTTTAGCGTAGTTTCCATTCAAACTGTACACTTGTCGAAATGATGCAAACATCCAAGAACTGCGCAGTAACTTTAAATTTGGAAAATATGTACTTGGTAGATCTTTACGTTAGCAGCCACAATAAGGACTTTCCAAGAATTTTTTTTTAAAAGCGGGGGGGGGGGGGGGCGGAGTTTACGTCGCTATCTAACTAAATTAGTTTCTTGAAGGCAGATTCACATACATTTTCTCTGTGTTCTTATCAAGGCTAAACTATATACCGCGGTCCTAGCCCCCATCTTTAAGGCGTCAGACTTATTGTCTGGACAAACAACAACAACAACAACAAAAAAACCCCAACAAACATTCTGTACAGGACCAGAAATACAATTGTCGGGACAGGGAATCAGATGCCCAAGGCAAGTTCTATTTCTTGGCAGTTACTTGGAGATGTTTAGAATATTGAAACTCAGGGTTCAAAAGCTCCATTACCACTCCCTATTTCAACAGAGCCTTCCTCGATTGTCACTGAGAGAGTAGAGAATCATTCCAACAGGTCAAAGAGTGCGCCTTTATTGAACGTTGTTTACATCAGTCACGTTCTTGTTACTCTTCGCACCTCCGCAGGCTATTTTTCTGCTAATCCATTTTATACATTTATATCCTGGTTAAGTGTGATGCCGTTTTTTTGTGTGTGTGGCCACGTGGGGACCTTGTTTGCAATTTTAGGTGTAGGTGAGCGAGAATGCGTGTTGGCGATTAACATGGACTTTTGTACGGATTTTGGCCAGAGTTCACTGTAAATGGGCTTGTTTCTCTTTCTCTCACCTGTATTACTACTTTCATGTCCCCCCCCCCCGCCCCCACACTCACCCACCCCAAGCTAATTCCCTTAGCTCGCGATTGCTTCCGCTTGATTTAGCATTCTTTCTTTTTTTCTTCTTCACTTTTATTTCTTCATGTTCAAGTTCCCGTCCTCTTCTTTGTCCCTCTCTGGTTTACTTGGATTTCTTACCGTCTCATTGACTTTCAAATTCCTCATTTCAGAACGCTCGGGCCTTGAATACAATGCAGCTGGCCCGAACATTGAAAAAAAACAACAAAACAACAACATTAGCTAGATAAATAATGTTATGACGCATGTATAACGTTGCTTATTTAATTATTAATACATTCCCGCAAACATTTCGATAGACAAAGAGAATTATGGATATGTGCAAAACGTCCATAATTTTACCCGCGATTGGAGTAAAGATTAATCAACTAACGCCTTAACAGTCCAGCAGCCAGTGCACCATATAAACAATGTCCTGGCCTTTGTCCTGTCTTATTTCATCTCCAGGTCTGCGTGTTTTAAGAAAATCACCTGGGAAGATTTGCAGTTAAAGTTTACAAAGGGTTAAGATAAGTCTTTAACATTTCAAAATCTGATCTACTTTCAGGAGTGAGATACCTTCAAGATTTTTTTTTTTCTTTTTCTGAATGACCGAATATGTTTTATCGTGCCATGTTATGGCCTCATCTCAATTTTTGTAAATAACTTTAAAAAAAAAAGAAGAAAAAATAGTACTGAAGGCGACGGCATGTCACCGGGTACTTAATGCTCTATCTTTATTTTCAAACCTATCTGCAAATAATTAATCATGACAGGTGCCTTTACCTTGGCATTCAACATTAATTTTTTGATCTTGTTAAAATCATTTGCACGTTTTACAAATTTTGGACAAGGCAGACTGAGTCTGGGCGCTTGAGAGTTAAAACTAAGACCGTTCAGACGATCACGTTCAAGGTAGAATTTGCCATGGGAACAGTTCTAGAGATATTTAAAATCCTGCCGAAGATATTAGAATTCACTGGGCACTAGTCTAGTTCACAAGTAGAGCATACCGGAGATAAAACTGTTAACACAAACGGCAATGAGGATGTTTGGAAATAGAGGGAAAAAAAAAAAGTCACACCTGAGCGTAACCCAGGAATGCTTTCAATATTTATTGTCTTTATCAGGCGATTGCCTGAAGCCACTGCACTGGTGCTGATTGCAGAAATAACAACTTGCAGTGATTAATGAACCGTCCCCGTATGCGTTCACTCAAGTCATACTGATATTCCGCTTTGTGGACCCGTCGGCCATATTGCCACCAGCGATAAGGCGTGTGCTTGTGTGTGAGGCCAAAATGTAGCGAAACAAAAAAAAACAAAAAGATTATCTGTCACAAAGCTCCACATTAGGGACAACAAACAAACAAACAAACAAACAAACAACAAACAAACAAACAAACTATAATACATGAATGGAAGAATGAACTACAATATAAATCTTAATTTTTTTTTTAGTTTCTTCTGTTTTTTTTTTTTTATCATTTCAAAATGTTCCAGGTTGCCCTAACTTTGAACACAGAGCGCTTCATCCAGCAATACATGAACCTTTGTTGATATTGACCTAAGATTTTTTGAATGTTTGAGATGTCTGGACACAGGATTAGTTTTTGATGTCTTGTTTCCATGTCCCGTTCACGTAAATCTAGAACTGGGATCTATGAAACTGTCGTGGAAAGACGGCTTAGAAGAAACCTGAGTGCGCATGTGCATGAATCAGTGCGTGTCATTTGGACGTTATATTTAGAGAGAATATTATAAGTGTAGACTGTAATGCAAGTGTAATAATTACCTTGTATAGAGCTCAAAGCCAAAAAAAAAAAAAAAAAGAAAAAAAAAAGGATTCTAAGGCGCTGAACTAAAATCAGAAACAGGTTTAACATAAGATCAAGTCATCCTGCTCACACTCACACACATTAACAAAACTTAATCTACTCCCATCCTCAAACCTCTGCGACCAAAAGAACATCATTCAGTTTGAAATAAAACACTCCTAAACAATTTTTTTTTTAAAAAAACTTTTGAGCCTATATTTAAACATGATGACGTCCTCATTTCTCCTGGTGTCAACGCTAAGGGTACAAACATAGAGGCCACCGAATTCTGCCACCGAGCCACTAGGCGCTTTAGGTGAGAAGAATTGCACTATATAAACGGACCGAATCTAGGTGGGGTCTATGTGCAGTTGTTGAAATTATATAGTGCAATTCTTCTCACCTAAAGCGCCTAGTGGCTCGGCGACCGAATTCGGTGGCCATTGTGTGGCTACCCTTATGTTCGTCCACAATTTAGGCCCATCAGTAGAAAAAGTCTCTTCACTAAGCGACACTCTGATTTGATGTCTATTTAGAAGTTTCACTTCCACTGATCTTAAAGTGCATGGTGGTTCGTAGGATTCCACTAGCTCTGAAAGATATTCTGCGGCTAACCCGTTCAAAGATTTAAAAATAAAGCACAAAATAATGATTATTCATGGCATTGTAAGGTTGGGTAGTGGGAGGGAATGGGACAAGTTACCGATGGACATTCTCATTGGACGAATTATTACTATGAATGGTTACCAAACTCAAGCTGGAGTTTGAGGAACAAAGACCAGAGTTTCTCCACACGGGGCGTGGCAAATAACCACGATATTTTAAGTAGTGTTCAATAGTGCGAATGAATTCAAGTATTCCAATAGCTCGGCACCACTAATTGCAGTCTCCAAGCTTTGATGGAGAGGAGAGAGAAGGAATGATCATGCTTGCAAAGATGGCTCTAAAACATTGGAGACTGGGGATGAAAAGTTGTAGTCAGCTTGTGACGTAGGTGGCATACACGTAAGTGGGCGAGGTAATTATCGTTGCAGACTTCAAATATCCGCTGGAGAGGTGAGGTTAATTTGATCGTTCATTTCCCAATCCACACATGTATCGTGAGAGAATTATTCGATCGCCGACAGCCCAAGGCCCTCATTCTGCTCATTGGCGTCAATCCCAAAATAACACTCTTACTAATTGTACATGGGAAATAGAAAAAAAAAAAGACTTCTCATGCTTCAATGAAAATCTAATACCGGGGGTCCAGGTGTCAGTCAGGTCATGCTGGATTTGCTCAAACTGTTCTCAGTAACAATTTGTTCTTTTCTCAATAACAATTTGTTCTGTTCTCAGTAACAATTTGTTCTGTTCTCAGTAACAATTCATTAGTTGTAAGTTGAACGGCGCAGGATAGGTTATGTAAAAACTGTATAAAAGTATCTTCTCAGTGATTGATCTACTGAATTTCAACGCCACAAAAGAAAGAAATTACAACGACTATTAATAGTGGAATTACACGGACAATGCCGTACTTATTCATGGTCCTTATTTTGTTGGCTGCCTCGCATACCATTTAACTCGATTTAAACAACTTTTCCATGTCATTCACATTGTGATGAGAATTCCCACGACACTCATTATTACTGAGTGGCCATACCAGTTCGATCAGGATTATGTGAAAAAAAAAATACTAGGGTAAATCATCTGTGTTGTCGACCTAGTTTTCTCTACATTCGGGGTTTGACTTACAGGTTTTTCAGAATAGTGTTGTTAGGGGACCGTAGCCTAATTACAAAGCTAAATAGAGAAAATGGTATCTTGCAAATCACTGGTCATCTATAGCTTATAATGTAAAATGCCAGGGTCTCTTAACAACAACCTTTAGGATATTATTGTGTTCAGTTTGAACTATCATACATACATTAACTTACTAAAGAAAAAAAAAAGGATTATTTACCTGAGCATATTGATAGCGTTGAGTGTAGAGTCCACATAGTTCATTTTTGCCTTCTGGGACAGCTGCGGGTTTATTTTCTCCACAAACGACTCGACTGCACTGGACGGAACGACCGCAACTCGTTTGGTCAAGAGCTGTGGAAGAGGCAGAAATGATGGATGGGACGAGGATGATTTATTGTAAGATGAAGAGAACTGTGAGGTCAAGGTACTACCAGAACTCTATCTGAGGGTATAATATTGGCCTGGTACAAGTGGTCCAGTAGTGGGGCCCAAGCACTGGAGTTCATTTGCCGAACCTGAGAAGCATATAATTATTTGGAACAACGTCTTTGATTTAGCACTATTTAGCACGAGCGAGACCCAATCATAATAAGGGCGGCAATAATGTCTTAACAAGTAGCGAACATCAGAGAGGCGAGTTCGGGAAGCATGACCAGCAAAGATGCCGTTTAACACCTCCTCATACCCCTTTCTTCCGACCTCCTCTGTTCTGTTGATACTTTCGTACCAGGGCATAGAGTAGACATTAGTTCTTTGAAGCAAGTGTTTGCCTTATCACCTCTTACCGGGAAAACATGGTTTTGCACATCCATTACAACAATGTCCTTGACCGTACAATGTACACACAGGTCCCTGGAGGTTAAAGCCGACGTACGTATCTATCCTACCTCCCTCATCTGTGAAGGGTGAGCAGGGCGAAAATGACTATCTTCTTGAGTCCAAGCATGGGCAAGCTTTCATCTATTAGGGGCCAAATGTGACAAAAAAGGTGAGGACACAGAAGGCCGCACACTCTCACTTCATAGTAAAAATGCTTCTATAAATGACATGTTCATCATTTGAAAGTTGATTTATGAAGACAAAACTTCCTGTTTGATTGGGGTGGGGGGGGGGGGGGTGCAGGCATGTATGTGCATGCTTATTTTGTTCATAGCTCAGTGGTCCGTGTGCAAAGCAATTTTCAATCAACACTGGGGGTGGGCCAAAACTGCAGCTGCAAAATTGAACTCAAGCGGACATTTAGAAACGAAGCAGAGAAAAAAAAAGGGCCAAATAATTACACTAATCTACACTTTGTTCTTCTGTCTTAGTTTATGTTTTTTTTTTGATGAGTCGTTAACATCATAGAATTAAATTCTTGGTCTTAAATGGTTTCAGGGCCAAACATTAAGATCTGATACTTGCCGACAGCTTCTTTACTTTCGATCAGTGCGGAAAAAAAATCTGCGCGGTCATCCTCTTAGGAATACTGCAATGAATTTTTGATAAACAGACTTGCTTTTTACATCTTATGCAATAGTTATGAAATATGCCTTAGGCATTCCAATATGGGTCCCAGCCTCTGCTCCAGCGGTCGTGTTATTTTATATTTCTCCATGGGGAAACAGCATTGTTTCGTGTCTTTGTTTAGTTTTTGGGATGCAGTTTTTGAAATCGCTAAACAGTGTCAGTTTTTATTATGATTAAAAAGTTTTCTGCCACCACCCCCTTTCCCCCCTCCTTTAGCAAAATGGAAATCCAGATTTTGTTAGACAAGACGAGTAATCTTGAAAAATCGCGTGTAATCAATTTGTGACAGCAGATTCACGGAAATGAAAAAAATGACATTATATGTGGGTTTAAATTCCAAAATAATAGCAAAATTATCAATCGCTTGTTGCAATCAGGCAAGATTTTAATGCCTGTCGAGTATTTACTGTGATGTAAACTAATATGTTCCACCTTTGCCTACTGCAGTTCATGGATCAACGGAGAGACAGAAAAGAGGAACGATAGAGTGAAGCAAACTCAGGAGGATAAACAGTAAAATCTGTGAAAACTAAAGCAACAACAATAACAGCAACAAAAACACATTAATAGAAAAGAAACGAAGCAAAACAAAACAAAAGAAAACAATTCTCCTGGAGCGGTGATATAAAAACTTGAGTTTTAGCCATTATTTTGTGTTTGTGGATGAATATGCATAAAAATACGTTGTCCCTCGCGAACGCACGAACACGGGTACAGGCGGACGCACAGACTGAGAAAGAAAAAGAGAGACAGAAATGGATGTGATAAACCAGTGACCGAATTGCCTGGGGTTAAGCAACAACAACAACAACAACGACAACAACAACAGCAAAAGTAACTACTGCCTTGCCAGCCTGACGTGAGATGTAGGGCGGAAAGGAAGACCCGCTTTCAACATTTACATCAGCTACTCTTCATGCAGTAAAATTTCTTTTCCAATAATCAAATACGGGCGTATTTGCACTTTAGCGACGAGATATTTTGGTTGGAATCCAAGGAGTAAGCTTCCGAGGTCGACGTTCCAGGTTAAAGACACGATGCCTTTCGCCTAAGTCAGCGGTGCACAACAGCAATCTATTTTGCTTGTAGCTCCAAACGGGCACCTTCAAAATTACGTAAGACAGATTCCAATGTTCTTGTCCAAATAAGGATGATTAGATTCAATTATCTGTCATCTGCGTCTGGAAATAGATTTACGAGGAAAAAATGTGTGGTGCAATTTCTTTCTAATCCTGTGTATAAAACTGTTGTCTGTCGAATTCCCCAGAGTTCCATCGATATGTGTGCAAAGCAGACACCTCGGGATAGTGTCTAACAATCTTCTTTTGACAGATATCTGATTATGATATCTCTTGGAATGGGTTAAAAACTGAATTAATCACTTGGACACTTTTTCTTATAGCAACCATATAATATGAATTATTTGTATTTCAAGTTCGTCAGTTGTTTATTTTTTTGGGTTTTTTTTTGTTGTTGTTTCTTTTCTTCTGAAATACCACCTTCTACCTGACATAATTATATCACTAATGAATTTTAGTAGTAATACTGTGACCGGCTCATGGAATGCATAATTCAAGACCATATGCCAGGAACTTTCATTATAACAGAATACAATGGCGAAACAAATGGGATCTGTTTATTGTCAATCACTACTGACTCCATTGTTTTTTAATACACACGGGCTTTGCGTTTGTCAAGGTGAAATGGTTTAGCTAGAAATGACATTGTCATCAGAATTACTGAAATCACAACGGGGTATGCAAATACCATTTCACTGCAGGCCGACTGTAATTCGATTCTCCAGAAATGTCCTAATGGAATCTGGAAAACGTGAAAATACGTCCCCGGAACTCCTGAGTTTTCCAAAACTCATATCTTGTCCCAGACAAGAAAAGTGGTCACCTCCCACACATCTTTCTTTAAATGACCGTGCATCAAGCTATTGTGCTTTTGCGCTGCTCCCATCCTTTTAAATCAATTTTTTTTTATCTTCTCAGTCCCGTTCTTCCATTTTCCTTCTTCCGTTTCAAAATTTACCTCCGCCCATTTCGTCTCTTTTTGCCTCACATTTCATTAAAATTTAGTCCATCTTTTCTGGGTAACTCCATTTGGACCACGACATAGTCTTTACTTACATCGGAATCGTAGACGTTTTTCACGTCCGTCACTGCAGACTGGCCCGCCAAATAAGCTGCCAAATTGGCTGTGTAGCTTGTCATTATAAATATAGCGAGGCCTGCCCAAACGTTCTGGATGACTTTCCCTGGCCAACTCTTAGGGGCCTGTGGCGAGAGAAAAAACATCATAGTGGCAAAATAAAAATAAAAATTAAGTCGAACATTTCTGGGCAATTAAATACAGACAACAAACAAATAAACAAACAGAATGACAGATAATTGTACAAACAAACTGACATGTTAAATAAATAGATAGACAGGCAGACGACAAGCCAGCCAGGCAGATGGGTACAAGAAATTGATCCTATCGATTGACCAAGTGTATGTAGATGAAAAGATGGACGAAACTACATCGACAATTAGCCAGGCTGAAAGACTGACAAACAGAGAAAGAGACAGACCAGACAGACAAATAGATTAAATCGACAATGAGTCAGACAGACAGACAGATAGACAGACGTACAGATAGATAGACAGATAAATAGATAGATTGACAGACAGACAGATAGATAGATAGATAGATAGATAGATAGATAGATAGATAGATAGATAGATAGATAGATAGATAGATAGATAGATAGATAGATACATACATACATACATACATACATACATACATACATACATACATACATACATACATACATACATACATACATACATATATACATACATACATAGACAGACATAATTATTATATTTTCACGTATATGAACAGGCTCTGACCTTCACATTGATTGTATGTCCAGTCAGAAGCGCCACCACCATCAGAATCCCAGATCCCAGGCCATAGTTCTTGGTTCTCTTTCTGCCTCTTGGGTTTAGACCGAAGGGGCTGCGCCACTCTAGGAAAGATGTGGCCACACCCGCTACCACAGAACTCAGCATAATGCATAGCCAGACCTGGGGGAATGGCAGACAACAAGAAATATGAAACATTGTCATGATAACACTTCCGTCATCACTACTTGCCTTCAATTAGTCCAGAGGTACTAGAAACTAAGATCAGACACTGTCTTCTTCGCACCACTAAAAAACACCGTCCCCACAATGTTCGCACTGATCGGGGGCGGGGACCATGGCGCATAGCATGAAACGAATGCTTGATATAATGGTAAATTTATGATGAAAAATTGTGACAGTGCTACAAGAGAGTATAGATTTAGAGAGAGGGGAAACCCTCTGTTGCTACTGTGATTAAAAAAAACAACAAAACACTACAGCTTTCCCATAGCGATGGAGGTTGTAATTCCACAATAAGTGACGTCAGTCGAGGCCTATATCGATAGCTGGACAGCGGACAAAATTCAATAGTCTCCCTACTTGGCTTTGTAAAATACGGCACTTTTCATGACTTCCGCACGTTTGCAGCTAGGTGTGGCGGTGCGAAATCTGTGCACGCTAAAAGTACTCTCAGACCATCGCTACTTACATTTTTTATAATAAGATATCACACTCTTTTGTTTTTAAATTTTTCTGGCCAATAATTTTTCAGTTAGAAAAAAAAAGTGGGAAATGTGTTCCTTATGCCAAAATCAAACCTGGTTTTAAAAAAAGTTGTATGTGTCTCGATTCCATATCTAATTGATTTGGAATTGACTGTATACTTTAAATCGTTTATTCCATCATCAACTAGGATGTTACAATAATGTCGTCATCTTGATTGTAATCTGTGCACAGTTGAATTATGTCTTGCGTGTCAGGTCAATGTGTTTTAGTTAGGGAAGCATATTGTGTGCACTGTTAATTTTGTTAATTTAGTTAATTTATCAGTGTGTGTGTATATATGTGTGTGTGCGCGCTATGTATCATACTTTCTGCTTCTGTAACTGTATTGTTATGTATTCAATGATCAAAACAAATTTCCTTGTACAAGGACGAATAAAATTTATCTTATCTTATCTTATCTTATCTTATCTTATCTTATCTTATTGGTTTGTTTGTTTGCGGGGCTTTGCGATGTGAAAAGTTTTTCCTCCCACATCTAAATTTTGTTCAAAGCCCCTCTGACATCCCACAGATTTTCTGTTTTGTTAATCAAGTCCCTAAGGCCAAAGGATTCATTTAAATTTCCACATTTCAGTTGTTAAAACTAGAGCTACTGGTAATGGGATACACACAATTTCAGTATTCAGGTCAGACTGAACCAGTTTAACATTTTGAAAAATTATCGAATTTCGGGTCGCCCTTCTCTTTTGTCTTTTGGTCACTTAAAATATCTTTTGAATATTCAAGATAGTGTAACAAAATGTTTTGAGTCAACTCCAAGCATCCAGGCAATCGACTGGGATGTGGATTCCTGGGTTTAGAAAAGCAAGAAATGGACCGAATGAAAAGCTTTCGTGGGCCACTTGCAGCGCCGGCATATGTGCAAATTCCATAATTGTCCCAGAGCTTTTCAGTATGCACCCCGCTGTTTGTTATCAGGGGCTGCTCACTATGTCTACCTTTATCTTTATAGATCGATATAATTGCAATGCACAGAATACAAATTCACTAGGGCTGTACAGTTGGAAACCCCACAGTATTTAGCACAAACTAGCCGACCCGAGGAAGATAAAATCTTGCAAATTATATGTACCAAGCCTATGCGTAGATCTAGATCTACGTCATGTTAAAAATGGCATTTTGAATCGATGCAAAGACCAACAGAATTCATTGTTACACCACAATTTCATGCTGAAATACGCCGATGTGACAAAGTTGACTTTGACCAGCAATGTGAAAAGAGAGGCAAAAACAACAACAACAACAACAACAACAACCACAAAACGAAATTTCCGATCACATTTTTTTTATTCAACCGGGAACCGACGAAAACGCATCTTCTTTTTGAAGCTAAAAAAAAAAGCAATTATAAGTACATAATGTTAAGACCGAATTTTGTCCCAAGTGGATGTGCACACGTAACTCACGGTAAAAAATTGTTAAACAAGTTTCATAATTTTTGGTCACGCAGTCACGAACTTTTATATGCTTACATGTTCACCCTCTAGCTCCATTATAGTAAGAGACTGACCTAACGTTGTGTCCAGTTGGTAGTAATGATAATTATTATGAGCATGGTTTTCATGTTTGATGAGTCAAATATTTTCCCTACCTGCCCAGAAAAAGGACTGAAGAAAGCCCAGATAGACACATAACTGCCGTCTCCCCCGGTCACAACTGAAAACTCATTTTGGTAAAACGGCTCTGTGAAACCAATCACTTTCATCCGCTCTGACGTCATACTGAAAGCCCCTGCAATGATGTCGGCAGCGCCACTGATGACGTCACCCACCATGCCCGTCCAATTGCCTTCGTCTAAAGTCCCGTAGTCCGTATCATTCACGAAGTAGACAACATATCTGAAATATCAAGGGACAGATTTAGAGCAAAGATCTTTGGTCACATTTCTAACAGTCTTAGCATATCCACCCATCCATCCATTATGTCAGAAATAACCAACCAATCATACCATCCCCACTATTCCCATAAGTCTCTCCCTCTTTCCTCTCCCCCCCCCCCCACCCCCACCCCCCCTGCCCTCCGTCATGCACACGAACAGTTATGGTAAGAATTTCCATAGCACAGAATTGAGAAAAGAGAATTTACTCTGACCTAAAATTGAGATCAATTGCCAGTCTGTCTAACATCTCTAAAGACAGACCCTTGCAGCAATGGACGGTGTAGAGATCATCCAGATATTGCATGTCGGTTTGGAAGTCATCAACAACAACGGACAGCAAGGCGTTGGAGCTGTTAGCCACCTGAAATATTTATCATGTAAGAAAGTATATTATAGAAAAAAAATACAGAAAGGGTACAGAATATGCAGAATATAGAAACTGGCAATATGAAAAGGATTGATGAGTTTCTATGAATTGTCTGCATAAGGTGTATGAATAACTTCATTATGCCCTTTTAACTTTTTATTTAGCAATTTTAATACCATGCTGAGATTTCAACACGCATGAAACAGGAAACGAATCAGTAGATTTTCGAAGAAGCAAATTTTACTACAGTTAGAATCTGGTAAGCAGTCACCCAGTCTTTCAAATCTCATTTACAACAATGGTAATGATTATAACGGAGTATGTTATATAGCGCCTGCTTCCACAAAGTGGACCAAAAGCACTGTATTGTCAAATCAATTTACTCTGGTTCTGCCTTGATATGCATAGTTTCGATCATGACTTTCAGTGCTAATTCGTTATTAAATTTGTCATTGTCGCCTATGGTGATCATTTTCAGTTTCCATGAGCCGTGACTGTGCAATTTGCTTATAAACACTGAACAAACAGATATGCTAACAGCATCAAATGATGATGAAGACATGACGTGGATCTAAAAGTGATGTCATGATGAAAATACAAGAGACAATATCAGAGAAGGCTCTAGAACTATCGAGCTTTTTTTTTCATTTGTTCATTCAATTTTTTTTTCCTCCTGTTATTCATGAACCATCGCTCTAAAATGCACTATGTTTTCCGGTGTCATAGATTGAAGTAAAAAAGAAAAATACTGGCATAATTCGTTGACAAATCCATTATTTGGCAGAGAACGTTGTTCTGATATGTCAGTCTGCATGTTACCTTCAAACAAGGCACATCGATAAAGCAGTCTTCTTTCCTGTCAACTCTGTTACTGATAAAGACGAACGGCTCGGCCGGTCGAGTGACTACCCTGTAGGTCTTGACCGTACTGGAGGACGGGCCGTAGATGTTGTGACCTGAAGAACGCAGGCAAATGGTTTGTTCATCAATACATCAAGTGCTGTCTATAGTCTCATTTATCATCCTGCCCCTTAGCGATCCTGAACGGCTTACATGCTCATATCATTTACAAACTGTGTAGAATGCTTAGATGTATTATTCAGTCCAATCTTACTCTGGCTCTCGGGACAATGCTGTTACTTGAAGATGTTACCAATGTTATCAAGACTACATCTGGTGGAAGATGAAATGGAGGAAAATGAAGAAAACCGAAGGAAGCAATGAGAAGTTGTACAAACAACCGAAATAGGTAGGTATGGTCAACAATAGAAGACAAACAGGGGTTATTTATATGCTAAAGGTTTGTTTTATGTGAAGGTGACTAATAAATTTACCTATTAAACTGTATAGTTATGATAATAAAACACGTTTAAATGCTATAAATTAATGTTTAGCAGAACAAAAGAAAGAAGGAGGAAGGGTGGAGAAGAGGAAAATAAATAAGGAGAAAATATATAGAGAAAGGACCGCCATGGCACCACAACCATCATTACCATCACCACACACACACGCATGACACCATCACAACCACCACCAACACCACCAGCACTACCACCATCACCGTCACCATCAGCAACAAAAATACCAACACACTCACCCGGCCACAGAACTGTTTTTAAATCTCTCCGACCACTGGCAGTAATGTATCCCACCTTTGCCCACACATGACCCCCGGTGCCGTCCTCTATCGTATTCAGGAGGTAGAAGGCGGGGCCAAAGTTCTGGACGGCCACCCCAGAAAAGCCGTCGGAGTTGGAACTCTTGATATAGGTGTCCGTCTCGTCCTCCATAGAGTAGGCATTATCGCCGTCTTCGTTGTTGTTGTTCTCAAGAGTGGAGTTATCACAGCCGTGTACAAGGTTACGCAAACATCTGTGTTGGAGAAAGTACAGGGTCATCTTAACATCATTATGGATCCCTGGACAAAACAATAGGCTGCGACCCGCCCCTACGCAACAACTCAGAAAATTGCATACATGGGGCCCCCTAAACGATAGAGGCCCCTGAGCAACTGCCCAGTGTGCCCATGCGTTGAGACGGCTCTCAGAATGTATAAAATACAATTTCATGTATTCATGTATCTCCTTATCTTATGCATGTTCGCAAAAAAAAGATCCATTTATATACTGTTGTTTTCACAATTGCCTCATACTGAAGAAAATTACATTACTCCACAGAGACTAGCAGTCCGTTCAGCGATTTCTAAATTCCTTCGTAAATGCAGCAACACTGGCAGCCCTAATGAGATCTTTACAGCAACTCAAACAATAACACACTTTCCTAAGTAATTAAAAATAAGAAGAGTCACAATAAGGAGACAAGACACACTTTAAAGAACACACATGCTTTTACATTAGCAAAATTCTAATTTAATCGCAGAACACCTTACTCAAGTGATTAAAAATAAAAAAGAGCTGCATTAAAAAATCAAGACACTTTTAACAAACACATGCTTTTACGTAAGCAAAATCTAATTTAATTGCAGAACACCTTACCCAAGTGATTAAATAAAAAGACCGACATTACAGAGACAAGGAACACATCAAAGAAGCAGACACTTTTACTTAAGCAAAATCTAATTTAATCTCTTGGTTCAAGTACTTACTTTAGAAAATCGTGGACGAAATCTGCTGTATTTCTCAGGCTATGCACTGTTACAACCTGATGTGCCACACCGACCTGCATATTAGATTTTTGAAGTCGACTTGCATCATTGACATTATTCCCATCCATTTCATAAGGCACTTTGGAGTAGCTGCAACCATCACTATTGTCTAGAACACACGTCACACTGGACATGACATATTCCAGGGCTTCCACCATGACTTCAGGTATACCACCCAGCCAGAAGTTGTCTATGGCTAAAAGTCCCACGGGCAGTTTCCTGGCCATATCTGGATCACGGCTGGAATGAAGTACAGGGAAAAAAATAGATTGAATTTTAGTGGGCTGCAGCTCCAGCTCCCTCCCCCCCCCCCCCCCCCCAGGGCTATGTCACGCATGGCGTCGCTGGCCCGATCATGAAACTGCGCAAATGAGAAGTATCTAGTTTTACAGGTGTGGAAAAAAGAATTGTTTTACTTGGTTTACGGTCTTTCTTTTAAGAGGATCACTTCCCTGAGCATTTGGAACTCGAAATGTACTGTTTTTCCTGAAATACGTTTCTTATCTTAAATACATTTTAGTTATAAATAATTGCAGTTCATGTATATTTCTCACCGTTCATCAAAATAAAGAATAAAATTCCTTCAGGAGTTCATAAAAAAAAGGGTTGCCATCTGCAGTTGTTAGAATAGACTTTTGAATTTCATGATAGGGCTTGATAATGTAAAACCATTCACGTAACTTCATGCACTTATTTGCAAGTCCCACTATTTGCATCTTACCATCACGCTTCTGCTTATGTCCATCTTCAAGCAAGTCCACTTATTTGCCGTGTTACCGAAAAAGACAGTATCCGCCAGTGTAGTTCAAATTTTTAAAATTTTTTTTTTACATCAATTTATGAAATGAAATGCCCACGATTGGTTTAAAAATTTGTACGTCTAACAGCTCTAGCTGGTCATCACAAAATGGACATTGAACAAAACATAAAACAAGGTGCAACCCTTAACGCTACCGTTTTTTTTGTTGTTTTGTTTTGATTGTTTAGTTGCGTCTGCTGTATAAATGAAATGTGCACTATCTTTCTATTTGGGTTATAATTTTGCAGGACTAATCGTTTCTTACGGTCATTACAAAATGGAAATTGAACAAAGCATAAAACAAGGTGCAACGCTTAACGCCACCGTTTTTTTGTTGTTTTGTTTTGATTGTTTAGTTGCGTCTGCTGTGTAAATGAAATGTGCACTATCTTTCTATTTGGGTTATAATTTTGCAGGACTAATCGTTTCTTACGGTCATTACAAAATGGAAATTGAACAAAGCATAAAGCAAGGCTTAACGCCAACTGTTATTTGCGCTTGCTGTCTAAATGACACATGCGCCATCATTCTAGTTGGTTTATAATTTTGTGCGATTAATAGTTCCTTTTGGTACTTGCAGAATAAAACATGGAGCAAGGCACAACGTCAGCCGTTTTTTTTTTTTTTTGCGTCTGCTGTAAACTTCTGTTTTTGTTGTATACGGTTTTCTTCCATAAGACGGCAATTGTGTGATTGGCACTTCAGTCGTATAAATTTCTCATCTCTCCCGCTATCTCGCTGTGTTTCTGTAATTATACCCATGTCTGTTTTTGTTGTATACGGTTTTCTTCCATAAGACAGCAGTTGTGTGATCAGCACTTCTTCTGTATAAATTTCTCATCTCTCCCGCTATCTCGCTGTGTTTCTGTAATTATACCCATGTCTGTTTTTGTTGTATACGGTTTTCTTCCATAAGACGGCAATTGTGTGATTGGCACTTCAGTCGTATAAATTTCTCATCTCTCCCGCTATCTCGCTGTGTTTCTGTAATTATACCCATGTCTGTTTTTGTTGTATACGGTTTTCTTCCATAAGACGGCAATTGTGTGATTGGCACTTCAGTCGTATAAATTTCTCATCTCTCCCGCTATCTCGCTGTGTTTCTGTAATTATACCCATGTCTGTTTTTGTTGTATACGGTTTTCTTCCATAAGACGGCAATTGTGTGATTGGCACTTCAGTCGTATAAATTTCTCATCTCTCCCGCTATCTCGCTGTGTTTCTGTAATTATACCCATGTCTGTTTTTGTTGTATACGGTTTTCTTCCATAAGACAGCAGTTGTGTGATCAGCACTTCTTCTGTACAAATTTCTCATCTCTCCCGCTATCTCGCTGTGTTTCTGTAATTATACCCATGTCTGTTTTTGTTGTATACGGTTTTCTTCCATAAGACGGCAATTGTGTGATTGGCACTTCAGTCGTATAAATTTCTCATCTCTCCCGCTATCTGGCCGTGTTTCTGTAATTATACCCATGTCTGTTTTTGTTGTATACGGTTTTCTTCCATAAGACGGCAGTTGTGTGATCGGCACTTCTTCTGTATAAATTTCTCATCTCTCCCGCTATCTCGCTGTGTTTCTGTAATTATACCCATGTCTGTTTTTGTTGTATACGGTTTTCTTCCATAAGACAGCAGTTATGTGATCAGCACTTCTTCTGTATAAATTTCTCATCTCTCCCGCTATCTCGCTGTGTTTCTGTAATTATACCCATGTCTGTTTTTGTTGTATACGGTTTTCTTCCATAAGACGGCAATTGTGTGATTGGCACTTCAGTCGTATAAATTTCTCATCTCTCCCGCTATCTCGCTGTGTTTCTGTAATTATACCCATGTCTGTTTTTGTTGTATACTGTTTTCTTCCATAAGACGGCAATTGTGTGATTGGCACTTCAGTCGTATAAATTTCTCATCTCTCCCGCTATCTCGCTGTGTTTCTGTAATTATACCCATGTCTGTTTTTGTTGTATACGGTTTTCTTCCATAAGACAGCAGTTGTGTGATCAGCACTTCTTCTGTATAAATTTCTCATCTCTCCCGCTATCTCGCTGTGTTTCTGTAATTATACCCATGTCTGTTTTTGTTGTATACGGTTTTCTTCCATAAGACGGCAATTGTGTGATTGGCACTTCAGTCGTATAAATTTCTCATCTCTCCCGCTATCTCGCTGTGTTTCTGTAATTATACCCATGTCTGTTTTTGTTGTATACGGTTTTCTTCCATAAGACGGCAATTGTGTGATTGGCACTTCAGTCGTATAAATTTCTCATCTCTCCCGCTATCTCGCTGTGTTTCTGTAATTATACCCATGTCTGTTTTTGTTGTATACGGTTTTCTTCCATAAGACGGCAATTGTGTGATTGGCACTTCAGTCGTATAAATTTCTCATCTCTCCCGCTATCTCGCTGTGTTTCTGTAATTATACCCATGTCTGTTTTTGTTGTATACGGTTTTCTTCCATAAGACGGCAATTGTGTGATTGGCACTTCAGTCGTATAAATTTCTCATCTCTCCCGCTATCTCGCTGTGTTTCTGTAATTATACCCATGTCTGTTTTTGTTGTATACGGTTTTCTTCCATAAGACAGCAGTTGTGTGATCAGCACTTCTTCTGTACAAATTTCTCATCTCTCCCGCTATCTCGCTGTGTTTCTGTAATTATACCCATGTCTGTTTTTGTTGTATACGGTTTTCTTCCATAAGACGGCAATTGTGTGATTGGCACTTCAGTCGTATAAATTTCTCATCTCTCCCGCTATCTCGCTGTGTTTCTGTAATTATACCCATGTCTGTTTTTGTTGTATACGGTTTTCTTCCATAAGACGGCAATTGTGTGATTGGCACTTCAGTCGTATAAATTTCTCATCTCTCCCGCTATCTGGCCGTGTTTCTGTAATTATACCCATGTCTGTTTTTGTTGTATACGGTTTTCTTCCATAAGACGGCAGTTGTGTGATCGGCACTTCTTCTGTATAAATTTCTCATCTCTCCCGCTATCTCGCTGTGTTTCTGTAATTATACCCATGTCTGTTTTTGTTGTATACGGTTTTCTTCCATAAGACAGCAGTTGTGTGATCAGCACTTCTTCTGTATAAATTTCTCATCTCTCCCGCTATCTCGCTGTGTTTCTGTAATTATACCCATGTCTGTTTTTGTTGTATACGGTTTTCTTCCATAAGACGGCAATTGTGTGATTGGCACTTCAGTCGTATAAATTTCTCATCTCTCCCGCTATCTCGCTGTGTTTCTGTAATTATACCCATGTCTGTTTTTGTTGTATACGGTTTTCTTCCATAAGACGGCAATTGTGTGATTGGCACTTCAGTCGTATAAATTTCTCATCTCTCCCGCTATCTCGCTGTGTTTCTGTAATTATACCCATGTCTGTTTTTGTTGTATACGGTTTTCTTCCATAAGACGGCAATTGTGTGATTGGCACTTCAGTCGTATAAATTTCTCATCTCTCCCGCTATCTGGCTGTGTTTCTGTAATTATACCCATGTCTGTTTTTGTTGTATACGGTTTTCTTCCATAAGGCGGCAATTGTGTGATTGGCACTTCAGTCGTATAAATTTCTCATCTCTCCCGCTATCTCGCTGTGTTTCTGTAATTATACCCATGTCTGTTTTTGTTGTATACGGTTTTCTTCCATAAGACGGCAATTGTGTGATTGGCACTTCAGTCGTATAAATTTCTCATCTCTCCCGCTATCTCGCTGTGTTTCTGTAATTATACCCATGTCTGTTTTTGTTGTATACGGTTTTCTTCCATAAGACGGGCAATTGTGTGATTGGCACTTCAGTCGTATAAATTTCTCATCTCTCCCGCTATCTCGCTGTGTTTCTGTAATTATACCCATGTCTGTTTTTGTTGTATACGGTTTTCTTCCATAAGACGGCAATTGTGTGATTGGCACTTCAGTCGTATAAATTTCTCATCTCTCCCGCTATCTCGCTGTGTTTCTGTAATTATACCCATGTCTGTTTTTGTTGTATACGGTTTTCTTCCATAAGACGGCAATTGTGTGATTGGCACTTCAGTCGTATAAATTTCTCATCTCTCCCGCTATCTCGCTGTGTTTCTGTAATTATACCCATGTCTGTTTTTGTTGTATACGGTTTTCTTCCATAAGACAGCAGTTGTGTGATCAGCACTTCTTCTGTACAAATTTCTCATCTCTCCCGCTATCTCGCTGTGTTTCTGTAATTATACCCCATGTCTGTTTTTGTTGTATACGGTTTTTCTTCCATAAGACGGCAATTGTGTGATTGGCACTTCAGTCGTATAAATTTCTCATCTCTCCCGCTATCTCGCTGTGTTTCTGTAATTATACCCATGTCTGTTTTTGTTGTATACGGTTTTCTTCCATAAGACGGCAATTGTGTGATTGGCACTTCAGTCGTATAAATTTCTCATCTCTCCCGCTATCTGGCCGTGTTTCTGTAATTATACCCATGTCTGTTTTTGTTGTATACGGTTTTCTTCCATAAGACGGCAGTTGTGTGATCGGCACTTCTTCTGTATAAATTTCTCATCTCTCCCGCTATCTCGCTGTGTTTCTGTAATTATACCCATGTCTGTTTTTGTTGTATACGGTTTTCTTCCATAAGACGGCAATTGTGTGATTGGCACTTCAGTCGTATAAATTTCTCATCTCTCCCGCTATCTCGCTGTGTTTCTGTAATTATACCCATGTCTGTTTTTGTTGTATACGGTTTTCTTCCATAAGACGGCAATTGTGTGATTGGCACTTCAGTCGTATAAATTTCTCATCTCTCCCGCTATCTCGCTGTGTTTCTGTAATTATACCCATGTCTGTTTTTGTTGTATACGGTTTTCTTCCATAAGACGGCAATTGTGTGATTGGCACTTCAGTCGTATAAATTTCTCATCTCTCCCGCTATCTCGCTGTGTTTCTGTAATTATACCCATGTCTGTTTTTGTTGTATACGGTTTTCTTCCATAAGACGGCAATTGTGTGATTGGCACTTCAGTCGTATAAATTTCTCATCTCTCCCGCTATCTCGCTGTGTTTCTGTAATTATACCCATGTCTGTTTTTGTTGTATACGGTTTTCTTCCATAAGACAGCAGTTGTGTGATCAGCACTTCTTCTGTACAAATTTCTCATCTCTCCCGCTATCTCGCTGTGTTTCTGTAATTATACCCATGTCTGTTTTTGTTGTATACGGTTTTCTTCCATAAGACGGCAATTGTGTGATTGGCACTTCAGTCGTATAAATTTCTCATCTCTCCCGCTATCTCGCTGTGTTTCTGTAATTATACCCATGTCTGTTTTTGTTGTATACGGTTTTCTTCCATAAGACGGCAATTGTGTGATTGGCACTTCAGTCGTATAAATTTCTCATCTCTCCCGCTATCTCGCTGTGTTTCTGTAATTATACCCATGTCTGTTTTTGTTGTATACGGTTTTCTTCCATAAGACAGCAGTTGTGTGATCAGCACTTCTTCTGTACAAATTTCTCATCTCTCCCGCTATCTCGCTGTGTTTCTGTAATTATACCCATGTCTGTTTTTGTTGTATACGGTTTTCTTCCATAAGACGGCAATTGTGTGATTGGCACTTCAGTCGTATAAATTTCTCATCTCTCCCGCTATCTCGCTGTGTTTCTGTAATTATACCCATGTCTGTTTTTGTTGTATACGGTTTTCTTCCATAAGACGGCAATTGTGTGATTGGCACTTCAGTCGTATAAATTTCTCATCTCTCCCGCTATCTGGCCGTGTTTCTGTAATTATACCCATGTCTGTTTTTGTTGTATACGGTTTTCTTCCATAAGACGGCAGTTGTGTGATCGGCACTTCTTCTGTATAAATTTCTCATCTCTCCCGCTATCTCGCTGTGTTTCTGTAATTATACCCATGTCTGTTTTTGTTGTATACGGTTTTCTTCCATAAGACAGCAGTTGTGTGATCAGCACTTCTTCTGTATAAATTTCTCATCTCTCCCGCTATCTCGCTGTGTTTCTGTAATTATACCCATGTCTGTTTTTGTTGTATACGGTTTTCTTCCATAAGACGGCAATTGTGTGATTGGCACTTCAGTCGTATAAATTTCTCATCTCTCCCGCTATCTCGCTGTGTTTCTGTAATTATACCCATGTCTGTTTTTGTTGTATACGGTTTTCTTCCATAAGACGGCAATTGTGTGATTGGCACTTCAGTCGTATAAATTTCTCATCTCTCCCGCTATCTCGCTGTGTTTCTGTAATTATACCCATGTCTGTTTTTGTTGTATACGGTTTTCTTCCATAAGACAGCAGTTGTGTGATCAGCACTTCTTCTGTATAAATTTCTCATCTCTCCCGCTATCTCGCTGTGTTTCTGTAATTATACCCATGTCTGTTTTTGTTGTATACGGTTTTCTTCCATAAGACGGCAATTGTGTGATTGGCACTTCAGTCGTATAAATTTCTCATCTCTCCCGCTATCTGGCTGTGTTTCTGTAATTATACCCATGTCTGTTTTTGTTGTATACGGTTTTCTTCCATAAGACAGCAGTTGTGTGATCAGCACTTCTTCTGTATAAATTTCTCATCCCCTCCCTCAATCTCGCTGTGTTTCTGTAATTAAACCCACGCCACACAGTGACCGTTTATAGGACAGTCGCCGTGAAATCCTGGGATAACATGGGGCCCTGCAATGAGCAAAATCCAATACAAGGTCGCGACCGCCCATCTCGCGGAAATGCCATTTCTCAGCGTCGCCAATCTTCAACGTTTCCTGCACAACAGCTATCATTTACCTCCGTTTACACGGCTAACAGTAGCCCATACAGCAAGACGATTCCCGTCTCTTCGGCTCTATTGCCGATTACATTTTTTGTTTGTTCCTGGCATTGAAAATTTCTAGATGCCACGAGATTTCATCTCTTCGAATCTCTTTCTTATTTGTCGTTATTTTCTCCTTCTCCCATCAACTTTTCTTCAGATTATATCACTCGTTTCATTCGTTCCCGTGGTAGCTTTCCGTTTTTTTTCTGTCTTTCGCTTTTGTATTGCAGTTGCGCCCATCATCAATGCATCTTCTACCACATCAAACTTGATTTTGGCTTCATTGGATTGCTGTTATTTTTTTTTTTTAGCATGTTCAGAATATCATTCACGCCCTCTTTCACGATGTTCAGATCACACTCCCCCCTCCCCCCTCCCCCCAAATCTTGCCGTCTCTACGTACTTTCAAAATAATAATGATCTCCCCCTCCCCAACCCCAACTGCCTGACAGTAAATTCCTATCAGCCTTATTTACCCTTTGCATTTCCGAATAATTGCTCTTACACTAATTCATACACACAAACGCAACGCAGACATACACACGCACACAAACTCTGCCCGCCTGGTCTTTCCCTCTCTCTCTCTCTCTTTCGTATTAAAAGCTCCCAATACACAGTTTTCATCCATTGTCACACTCGCCAGCAGGCAATATCATTCGCTTGCGCATATAGATTTCTTCAACGATACGATATGCTTTACACGCGCTCAGATCCTCAATCTCTTCTTTCCAATTCACAGATCCACATCTAATTTTTTAAGAACATACAATTTTTTGTGCCTATCATTTTCTTCATCCATTTATCATGATCTATACTTAGAACACTTTCCTATTCGGCGGTTTCTCCAGAGAAACGATTTTTTCACCGTCCGCTGACTAAAAGTTTTGTTAGAGTGATGTAAACTTGGACGGGGAGGAAAAGAAGAAAAATCCAAATTTGTCAAGACATGTAGACGGGCACAATTTTCTTCTCTCTGTCTACATTTGGGGCGTTAAATCGACCAGCCGTAGGGCAAATGTAGTGTGGGCTTGCTTGTTATGGGCAAATTCAGTCACTGTCATGTTAGACGCATGTTCAGGAAGGAAATCACTCACCCACTCACTCACCCATTCGCTCACTCATTCACTCTTCACCCGCTTATTCACTCACTCACCCATTCACTCACTAGCGTACTCGCTCACTCACTCTCCACCCACCCGCTCATTCACTCACTCTTCACTCATCCGCTCACTCACTCACTTGCTCGCTCGCTCACTCACTTGCTCGCTCGCTCACTCACTCACTCACTCACTCACCCACTCACTCAACTCACTCACTCCTCACATGCAATGACGCACATACACATAAATGCATCAGAACCATTTCTCAGTCCCACTTCTTTCTCTCTTTCTCTCTCCCCCAATCCACTTTGTTTTTCCCCATTCTGTCATTAAATCCTCAAGCCCGTTCACTTCTCCATCCCCAGTGCAAAGTGATCAGCATTTTTGTGATCACCCAGTGGCCGCTGTTGTGGCTGTTTTTGCCACCCGCGTTATTCTTAGCCTGCAATCTCAGGCTTTTTCTCCTTCTTTCTCCCTATCTCCCTTTTCCTGGAATGTCTTTTGTTCCTCCATTCCATTTAGCCTTCTGAATCCTTTGTTCTCCGTTGAAAGTTCTTGTGCGGACACACACAGGGTATCATACAAGCGTTGCATCAAAAGATGCGTGTGATACATTTTCCACTTAGGAATTGGGGGAAAATAACTCAATCTCGGCCAAGAATGCAAGACCAGCCTCAAAAATACTCCCTGAGGAAAATTGAATTTGAAAGTTGATAAACAGAGTCGTCTGTGTAGTGATCATGAAAATTCATACCCTTTCGCTGTCAAAGCCTTTGCCAGCGCATGGCATGGGGAGAGAATCTGTCTTTCGTCCTAGTCTGCCAAATGCTATTGATGTAGAGAACACTGAACACGACAAACAATTCTCTGCCAAGAAAATGCGAACAGTTCAAGTTTAGAACATAACGGAGCCATCTGTTTGTGCTTTCTCCACACTTGCGTACAGATGTGCGCTCAAGCAAACATAGAAAGACGTGCAGGCGGTTCAAGTGTAGAGAAAAAAAACACAACAGATTTAGAAATATGCAATTAAAGCAAATTATAAAGAAACAGAATTTGTCCGCAGTGAAAGTTCATATCAGTCAGGACACCTTTTCAAATACAGAATTTGTTTAGGAAAAGTAATTTTAAACACAAATAGCCATCACTTGCCAATGGGATTTCCATCAACTCCAACAAAACGGGATTCCATCCAACACACACACAGACACACAGTCAAGAAACTTTTTCGCCGTTTAAACGATGTCAAATTCGTGGCTGTTTTCCATTTCCCTTGAACAATAACAACAACAACAGAGCATTGTGAGTCAGCCCTTAAGCTGTTTTGAATGACAGTTTCCAATTAAAGCTCTTCGGCACTGGAGTTTATTTCGTTGGTTTACACAGTCCGGCTGACATGAAGAGATGCAAGTTTAAGCATTTTGATTCCATTTAATCTAACAAGACTGTGAGAACTGGATCCTCGTCAACAATCAGAATAAACAGTTTGAACTAAAAATGTCGGAACATGCCAGCTCAGGGGCAGGGAAATCTCCAGAACAAAGTGACAGTTAAGAAATTGTGGCAAAATTTTAATAAGCGGAAAAAATCAGAATAAAGAAGAACGGCTTTTACAGCATTACAGTTAGAGCTCTGGAGGTCATGAAACAATTTCTATCTTGTGTTAAAAAAAAAAAAGAAATAATAAAACAAATTATTATAATGATCAAAATAATAATAAATATTTACAGCTACATGACATCAACAAAATATTTGCAAAAAGACGAGAAGAAGGAAAATCAAAAACAAAAAAAAAAGAACAGATTTCAGAGCATGGCAACGCTTGCAAAAGCTGTATCGTTGTCTTCTTGCCTATAGATCAGCTGCCCTAGCGAGCTAGATTATTGCGTACTAACAGAATAAAGGCAATGACCAGCCTATCATCTTCAGTGCATACTCCGCAAACGAGCCGAAAATAAAATACTTTGTTTGGATTGTATCATTCCTGGCGAATAGGAATAATTCGAAGCATTTCTCTTTTACTGCACCATTTCAACATTTCTACTTCCATCTACTTACCTGAATGCCATTTCACTGAGAAACCAGGCATGTCCCGTGTTGTAAAGACGTGTGGACAAAGCCGAATTGACCACTTTCAGCATCAGTTGTGGAGAACAATGTACTACAATCACCTTCCAACCCGTACTAGACAAATCTGTCAACTTCTGGAGGAGGGCATTGTTCCTGGGAAGACACAGAAAGGCCAAATCGTGTATGTAGGAGTCATATTGATATAAACCTGTGTTTGTGACACTGCAGTGTAAAAACACCATAGATATGAAGACGTAGACGCGTATTTTTCATTTTGTCACTGCAGAACCAGAAATGATGTGTTGACATGAAATTTTGGGAATACAAAATGTATTTTATAATAACACAGGATGAGAATACCTACTATGTATCAGATTGCAAATTGAAAACGTAAACTTAAGCCAGTAGAATTATTTTCTAGAATATTCAATTTCATTATTGGTTGAAATCACAGTACAGACAGAAACTGGACGCTAGACCTAGAGCTCCTTACCAACAAAAAGAATTATATTACTGAAAAAAAAAAAGGGTGTCGGTGGAAGTTAGTTTGTAATAGCGTTGCTTTAATGGCATGCACAAAAGAAAGTCCATATGAAGTCAGTGGCACATGAGCCACAAGTTAAGACCGTCGGTGAATTATCAGTGATGCCCAGTTAATGTCAAACCCGAAAGAATGTCACTGTCACAAATGTAATGCTTGTGGACGTCAAATCTCGTAGCAATCGGCGGAGATGCAGGGAAAATATAATAATAATATAATAATAAAATAACGAACATTAAACCCTGTTCACAACAACCCACATCGCAACAATATCTTCAACATCGGTGAATGTTCATAATTCTACTGCCCTTCAGAAAGACTGTGACATGCAGCAGACATTATCTTAGACCTCGTCCATTTTGATGAAAATCAAGTCAAATGGCTTCTGTTTCGCTGAAAATCTAACAAAGATCAATGCAATTTCAAATTATGATGCATGCAGCAATGCATGCCAGGGGTAGCAAAAATATCATGCTTGTCTTTGTGAAAATATCTACATTTTAAGAGCTCAGAGGCTTCTATGCAATAATCCTATTTACCGATGGGCTTCGTGAATATTTTGGACACATCAGTTCAGGCACGCTGAGATACCCACTCACAACGCATAGAAAACTCAGGTCACAGTGGATTTTTCTCCAAGATGAACCGTACATCTTATTGGGTCCGGTACTCAGGATAATCCTAACAGAAAACTGTACACCCAGAGATAGAGTGGCTTATCTATTTATATATTTATTCATTAACTCATCTATTCATTTATTTATTTACCTATCAGTTTACACATTTATTTATTTATTTATTTATTTATGTATTCATTCATCCATTTATTTATATTCAGCAGCAAAATCAGTGAGTCATGCACATAATGGTTACAGGCCAAATCGCATTTTAAATCTGAACTCCCCCCCCCCCCCCCTAAAATAAAAAACACACCAAAAACAAACAAAACACACCTACAAAAAAAAACAAACAACAACAACCCAAAATACTGTACATCTCAGAACCATTTGACTGGAGATGGAAGCACAGACAATTCGCCTCATGACCATGGCATCCCACGAAGCAAAGACTGCTAGACTTTTATTGAGTTAGTTATGCATCTTTGTGAACTGGACTTTCAGTACTATTCTTCATTATTAACAAGTGTCACAACAGAAAGACAGAGAAAAAATTTATGATGCTATCGCGAAGCCTAGACTCCGCAAAAGGCAATGGAATATCTTCCTTAGCTTTCGTGATGAAGCCAGTCTGGCATTATTCTTATGTTATGTACCACCCCCCCCCCTTCACCCCCCGCCCCCCACACACACCCCCCACACAACATGAGATAATACAGTTATAAAACTGTTTTCTGATTAATAATAATAATAGGACTAGATTTGTGCAGCATCTCTCTCCAATCTTAAAGATGACTCAAGAATTAGGCGGAGCCCTGGAGATTGCTTTTTTTTTTTTGCTTTCATTGCTCGTCTGGTCACCGAGTTTTTTCTTTCTCAACTCCGACAGTTCGATTTCAGTTTTTCCCTTTTCTTTCTCCAATGGCCTTGGCTAAAGGAAGTGGATGCAAATCGAGGAAAGAGCGAGTGATGGCTATCCGAGGTGAAGTGAGCCCAGATAGCAGCCCTCTGTTTGGATGAGCAATTGTTGATTTTCGATTGCTAGGAAAGCCACTCTATTCTTTTCGTCCTTGAGATACAATTGATCAGATTAAAATGGGAACACTCTGGAAAAGTACACAGTATGGGCCAGTCCCCATTCACAGGGGAACCAGTTACTTTTTTCCACACTTCACCAATAATGTCTCTTTATCTTTCAGTCAGACAAATTATGGAGCCTACAGCTTTTCACGATAAGCCTCAAGCACATGCCGCAGATGGTCCACTCTTTCTCAAGACCCTGTATTATATTAAGTTTTGTGATAAGACTCTCAGAATCTCTCACATTTTCTTTTAGTTTTGTGACGCAGGAACATTCCAGGCACATAACCAGAGATTCGGGGGTTTAAAAGCAATGAAATACTTCAGTTCCATAAAGAAAGACTCTGCTGGTATCTAATTCATGTACCTTGTGGAAATACCATTAAAATAATGCGGGTAATATCAGATCTAGTCTCATTTGAATGGACTAGTATCGAAGTCACACGACCTAGATACGCCAGTTCGAACTGAAAGGTTTGAACATTCTTAAAACAACAACAACAACAACAAAAAAAACCCAACCCCACCACCACCACTACCAACAACAACAACAACAACTAAACAATTCCAACACCGTAACACTTTAAACATGAAATGTTACCCATGAGACACAGTAATGATGCCTGTAAAACTGGAACAACATTTTTATTTCTATGACCGGCTGAAAACAACTTAAAGTCTTTCACATTCTGCAAATAGCACCAACGAAAGCAATTTTCCACCAGCGCTATTGTCAGCACAGCTGAATACCAGAGAGTAACCAGGAACTGTACAGAGCGCCAAATCATCTCTTCATAAGAGCCAAACGTCACAAATTACTCCTAGAAACATTCACACAGACACATGCGACTGGAACTAGACAGCGATGTCTTCACACCAGGAAACACGGAGGGTAGAAAATAGAAAAAAAAGAAACAGGAACGTAATTTGTTAAACCCATTTTCACCCAAGAGTGACGCCAAAAAGGACAGGCTTTCGCCCCAAATTGGATCAACTGTTATGATGTAATGGTTTTAGCACATATATTTTGGCGAACCTCTGCTCTGTTTCCTTCCAGCCCACAAGCTATATTCCTCCTCATTTCTTCACGCGTTTCGTGCCCCCAGTGCAACCAAAAATAAAAACGATCGCTATCCGGCCCCAGTGCCGTATTATGACGATAATACAGCGTGATTTCTGCGGTTTGCAAAATCCAGCAACTGACAATTAATTGTGAGCGCCACATTACGGTTTATTAAGAATAACAATTACGGTTTTCTCGTTTCTTAAAGATTTCTTGAACAGGCCTTTACAAAATATCAGTTGGTTACCCTTAATTAACCATTGATGACAATTTTACACAAAAGGTGACGTTGACATTTCAAACACCTGTCACCAAACTGTAACGAGTAGCAGTATATCAATACAAGAATATAAAAACTCGCTATACATTATGCATTCGTGTCCTCAATTTCAAGGCTCCTGTCAGACTTTATGCCACTGCTAAGAACACCGGGACCCCCCCCCCCCCAAACACACACTGACTTCGCCTATGTCTTCAACAGGTTTCAGTATCAGTGCAGAAACCACCATCTCAGTCAATGCCACTACCACGGACAGTGGTACACCGATTCCGTCTATGCCTTGAGCCTGTTTCACCATCAGAATTACCATCGAAACCAGCACCACCACCATCATCACCACCACCACCACCTCCTCCAGACAGTGGTGGACCTACATTTTTGAGACCCTGAAGCTTGAATTGTTACGGGCCCCCTTCACAACCAGCAACAACACATTATTAAAAAGTTTCCTCAGGGCCTCTCTGGGATTACGGACCCTGAAGCTTAAGCTTCATACGTTTCATAGTACATCCACCACTGCCTCCAGGGCAGTCCCTATCTTGACAGAGGCACAAACAATACTCACCCAATGTTTATACTGAGAGGAACCACGTAGAAAATGTCTTGATGTCTTACACTGATTGCCTGACGCACGCCATGCAGGAAACCATCAGCGAGCTTGGTGTCGTCCACTATGATTGTTGTCTGTTTCATGTTGAACCGACCAATGATCTGCGTCAAGGCCCTGCCCTGGGCCTCTGGGCTGGGGTTCAGACCGACAAACGTAGCGCCCTGGATATTCTGCAGAGGCAAAGATAAGAAAAATATTTTCATTGAAGAAGTTAACATCAGACGGAGCTCTACAGAGTGCAGAACCAGCTGTAACAGCTCATTCGTCACTTATTGTACAGAAACAAGTTTACTCCCTAACAGCTCATTCATCGTTTAAATCTATCAAACAGAAACACGGTTTACTTCTAGTTTTACTTCTTCTTGAGCGACAAGTACCATAGTCCGTAAAAACTTGATGTGGGCAGGAAACCATCGATTTTCACGAAAGCTGACTTAGGTTTTTGGGAAATTTTGCACTTGCTTTTACTTTGTGATGTACACTAAGGAAGTTATATATTTTTTACTTGAAGGATGACCATGAATAATACAATAACACGCTAAGAAGTTACCATTCCGAGCAATATCAGATCAAAATTCTCTGCCTTGGATTTTACCTCACAGGAACTCGAAATAATACATGCTGAATTTAAGTTATACCATTTTATGTGTGTTATATTTTAGATTTGCGAAGAGGATGAGGTTTATGTTCGCTCTTTGGAGTATATAACTGTTTGTGAGAACTTGCTGACAACTGCACAAGATGGCATGTTGTGTGACTTAACAATTTCATGGTCAGATGTTATATTGAAGACATCCGATACAAAAACATAATTATTAAATCAGCATTTTATAATCTGAATAATAAAATATTTATCTAAAAGAACAGAAATGCCTTTGATTTTAAAAAAACAACTAATTATAACAGTTTTTTTTTCTGTAACTTCATGTACAAAACCACTGAATATGTCAAACTTTAATGATTTTAAAAATATAATGACGAGTCACAATAATCGTGGAAAGAAACCATTCATGGTAATTTACTCAAGATCTTACATAAGAATTATACACAATGAAGAAAATCACAATATATTTGAATGACTAGGACTTAGTAAATTAGGATGTGAAATGAAACATAGTCATTCCCAGTTGTGTGGAAAACATCAGCGACAGCAACTGAGTTTATCTGTTATGCTAAATGCCACCCAGTGCGTTTTTGTTCATAGTTTCTTGTCTCACTGATTCATACCATGCGAGAGACCACTCTCAAGCGTAGCAGGAATGAACTTCAAATAAAGCTCGTGATTCATTTCTTCCATTCAGATACATAAAAAGAGAGAAGAAGAAAAAAAAAAGATGTAGACTGAATGACTTTTGCCTGTGGTGCTGTCCCTAATTTATTGACATAATGTGTTGACTCAAAGGGAACTCGTGAACTACCAGTGAGATCCAGGACAAAAGAGGGTCTCTGATAAGCTGGTGACCGAAGGGCCGACAGGCAATCAAAACAGATGAGCCCCGTACACGTTGAAACGGAATCCACTGACAGGACCGATTTGGGCCTTCTAAGAATAATTAGGAAAAAATTTTGCTTGGTATTTCCTCTCAGCCGTCGGCAGTAGCCAGCCCATTTGTAATACATGAAATCAATATAGTTAACCTAAACTTAGTTTCCGTTGCTTCTCCTATCGCCACTGAAACCTATTCGGTACATAAAGAAGAGAGTATACTCGTGTTTGTCTGTCAACGTTTGAGAAATTTTCCATTGTAAGAAGTCTACGGGGTATACTGGCAACTTTTTTTTAGGATAGGAAAAGTTTTGACAATAAAGAACCGGAATGGATTAACTTTCCTGTAGACTATAATCTTTCTCAGCTAATCCTACCTTTTTCTTACCAAGAAAACACGAGAGATCCAAGCTACGAAGAATACGTTTAAATGACAGCAAATTTCTCCACGATGGTCAATGAGTAATTAGATTGACTAGCCGACCCGCGCAAAACAAAGTTGAAAATTTTCCACGTATCAAGCCCAACCATGTATCTAGATATAGGCTGCATAAAAACGGCATTGGGATTCGATGCAATGACTGCTAGAACTTACTGTTACACTACAATTTCACGTAGAAATGCACAGATGTGATTACGTTGATTTTCGACCACCAATGTGTAAAGCCAGGTCAAGGATGCACTTTCCGATCACGCCTTCTATCGATGAAAATGCGTCACTATTCTTGCGGCTCAAAAAAATCTTAAACAAATAATATCAAAGACAGATTTTTGTCCGAAATGGATGTATCCACGTAACCCATCGTCAAAAACTGTGACACAACACCAAGTTTCATAATTTTTGATCGCGTAGTCGCCAAGTGTTAGCTGCGTACGGGTTCACCCTCTAGCTCAATTATAGTAAGATAGTATGATACACAAGGCTAAACTGCTCACATGTACAGACTAAAGGCTGCACCACCCCCTGCAGTGTTTATGTTATACAGGTGAACTAACTCTAGACCACAAACTACAGACTTGTCCTCTATAATATACTGTGTTAAGATCGGAAACATGGCCCATTATATCATTACAATATGTTAAGATCGGAAACGACCCAGTGAGGAAATTACAGTGGAAAAACTATGGGGATCAGCAGAGAACATACAACTGACTTCCTAGGAAAGACCGGGAGGGGGGGGGGGATCTATTCTGGATATTGGAAACTGAAGAAGGTAAAAGAAGAAGAAGAAGATAAATACATGGAATTCGGTTTGAGTACTAACGCCAACTGAACCAATACTGAACCAGCAGTGCATATATAATATAGCTTTTTATTTCCCTTCACAACTAGTCACAAATTCAACTTCATGACACACATAAAAGTAAAAGCCAAGAACACAATCATACCCCATCGACAAATTATGACCAGAAAATGAAAAACGATTTTTAGAATACCCACCACTCATTTCATTTTTTATTTGGAACTTTTCAATTCTTCCAAAGCAGCGATTTTTTCATACGCAGTCACTGTCCAACGCGCCTGACAAAATGAAATAGAAATTAGGAAGCCACAAGAGAGAGAGAAAGAGAGTGAGAGAGAGAAAGAGAGAGAGAGAGTGAGAGAGGGGGAGAGAGAGAGAGAGAGAGAGAGAGAACATATTTTAAGAGTCCCTCAAAAAGTTTTTCAATATAGTGGTGGAGAAACCCAGTCGCTAGAAAGTGAATTCCAATGACGTAGCGTCGCTGAGATGAATTCCGGGATTCATTACTGCGTCGGTGCTGTGAAGGACAGGGCTGGCTTATGCCAACATGTCATTTCACTGCCGGGTCAGTTACCCCATAAAGCCCAGCCCAAGATGGCTGCCATTACTCTCACCATAACAAATTCAATTTCAGGGATCGTGAGAGAGATCTGGTCTTCAGATTATGGAGTTCCCATCTGTCTTTGTGACAGCAATCCAGACGGAAGCTCAGTCGTTTCTTATCTGCAGTTGCAGAAACAAAACGCGGCCGGCGGATAAGGACGTGGCAAACACCTGCGACTATTAGGAGCTCTACTGTATTCATTCATGTTATAAAATAGCGCTTAAACTTAAACTGGTTACAGAGAAGGAATGTAGCAGTATGTTATAAATGACCAAGCACATAATATTCAGTTTTGAAAATGTAACCGAAAAAAAAGGTGGGGGGGGGGGGGGTTGGAACAGCCCCAGCCTGAGGCCTCAGCAAAGCCAAAGGATCTCAAGTCACTTCTGGAAATGTGAATGAGATGGAGCGTGCAATTCCTGCACAAGCGTGAAAATAGCGGGCAAACACAGCAACGGCAAAAATCTATTGCAAAGCAAAATCACCGAACAACAACAAAACATATTAATTGCAATCCAAGAAGTATAAAATGGCTTTTAAATACCATATTGATTAATCGGAATAATTTGTTAACAGTCAGCTCCAAATAATCTAGGTGTTATAAATTGGTGTACTTCTGTCATCCAGTGGCTTGAAAGTCTCTGACAGACTTCAGAAATTCAGAAATTCAGTGAGATTCAGCTTTAACCAGGAGATATTTTAGACTGAACGAAATGAAACTGTAACACGCAAAAAAGAAGTGGCCCTCTATGTGAAAGAGAGAGAGAGAGAGAGAGAGAGAGAGAGAGAGAGAGAGAGAGAGAGAGAGAGAGAGAGAGAGAGAGAGAGAGAGAGAGAGAGAGAGAGAGAGAGAGAGACAGAGAGAGAGAAAGAAAGAAAGAGAAAGAGAGACAGAGAGAGAAAGACGAAAAAAGAAAGAGAGAGAGATAGATAGATAGATAGATAGATAGATAGATAGATAGATAGATAGATAGATAGATAGATAGATAGATAGATAGATAGATAGATAGATAGAGCGCGTGAGAAAGACAAAGAGACTGTTAGAAAGAGCGAAAGATTGAGAGAGGGAGACAGAGAGAGAGAAAGAGAGACAGAGAGATTTTAAAACATTCACACCAGATGAAAATAAAAATTATAAAGCAGGTCAAAAGGAAACGGGAACCCCCCCCCCCCCCCCCCCCACACACACAAAAACAACAGCCAAGCCCTTGTTCATTTGAGATGAAACGGGTAAGCAGACATGGCAGAGTTAGATCAGAAACGAGGCGTATTGTGAAGCGCGTGTGACTGCCAGGACTCATCACTGAATGCACGAACCAAATTATAAGCTAAGTCGCCGGTGACAGGCTTTCCTCAGCCAGATCTCTTGATACTGACGGAAAATTCCTCGCCGGTATTTGCCCTCACGTAACCTCGGTGATTGGGATATTGGCAAGTGCCAGATGGAATTACAGAGACAAGAGGTTTGAATGATTCTTCTGTGGCCTGTGAATACTGACCGCTGGCAAATACAAACGTGTAGCCGACAGTCAGGATAGAATAGTTAACGGTTGGTTCCTCTTTCAGAAGAAAAAAACAACATTTTAAGCAGTAAAGCAAAATCATCCCTACTTTGAAATCTTCTAGTTTTTGGGATTCAGAACTTCACTATATGATTTATCAAATACCTGGAAAAACAAAAAAACAAAACAAAACAAAACAAAAAAGACAAGTACAACAACAAAACTCACACAAATCTGATCGTGAAAGTACAGTTTTATCATAGACTAGCTGACCTCCCCGGCCCTGCCCGGGATAAATCGGTTTGAATATTGGTTTCAGTTCTGGGTGGTTATTATGGACCTGCTTCATCTGGCCTGTTCCTATTTGTTTATTTTATTTTTGTTTGTTTGTTTTTAAATAAGTCTCACTGCTCTGCCTTTGTGAGTTGACACCCGTCGCATCCCGTACAACAGCATGATTTGCGCACGGGTTAGTGTGTTTGATAGTGAACACATCGCAGGAAGTGATAATGAAACCTTAAAATGGCGAACCATGACTCGAAATAGATCTAAATGATGGCGAAACAATAAATTGCCAATAAAAAAAACTACACCGATTTGAGACTTCTATTAAAAACTGTGCACCTTTACATCCATTCTGATGCACCATATAAAATTTGAAGTCTGAGTGTTGAGTGGTTCAGAAGCCTTTTGCAACGAAAAATCTCAAGTCCACAAATATATATAGTATAGAAGATAGATATAGATGCCATCAAAAAAGAGGGGCAAAATTCATAGGAGTTTGGCATTTCTCGAGTTTGGAGAAAGCACGTCGATACGGTAACGGTCACATTGTGCCAAGAAAAAGCAAGAAGATAAACAGAATAGAACGGAAAGACAGGACAGAAGGAGGCTCCACCAACATTCTTGAGGTAAAAAAATATGAAGAAAAAAAAACAACAACCAAAAACATGTTAAATTCTAAATTTCGTTAGTGGGCTGGACTATTCTTTCTTTATACAGCGAAGGGCGGCGCTGGTCTGGAAATACGATTTTAATTTAGCGCTTACTAAGGCTTCTTCTTCTTCTAACATCCGGTCTATCTGTCTGTCTGCTGTTTGTCTTCTTGCCTGATTGACGTTTTCCAAATCCTCACTTTTTCCGCTTTCATTTATTAGTTCTTACATTATTCAGTGGCATTAAATTCCGTAAATCCAGCGCTTCCTTCATGACGCCCAGCGAATTGAGCAGAGATTTGCCGCAGAATATCTACAATACCCAGATACGTTTTGCTCAAGCGATAACATATCCATTGTTTGCTGGCTATTCGTGTCTTTTCCTTCAGAGTTTGAAAGAAGTCTATTTTTGCATCTATTTGACCCAAACAACTTATCAAAGCAAGTTTGCAGATTGCAATGCCTATCTCTTTTGAAGAACTGTGCCATGAGAATCTGCAACTAAACGCGACCTTAGATTTTGTTTGTTCTATCTATCTAACGTGAGTCCTTCACATTGGCCCCCGGTAGCGGTGTGGTCATAGGCTTGTTTGCCTAAATCACAGACGAAGAATTGAGCAAACTTCCCGGACGCAGCTTCGAAGCTGGCGGCAGCAGGCCAGTGGTTGATTGATAGGGCAGATGGCAATATACCGTCACTCTGGCCTGGATATCGTGACACAGAGCATCCACCAGTATTGGTGTTCTTTGGTTTGGGTCTTTCACCCTAGTCAGTTGGGACTGCGAGGCTGTGGAGTAGCCTACAGGCAGCCGGTCAGGCAACATGACTGTCCCTCTGGCATCCTCCTGCACCTGGATACATTTCCAGTCGTCTTGACCCTGTCTTGCCACTTGGATAAGTTGTGTCCAAGCGAGAGAGTGAGTCTGATGTTTGCGCAGCTCTTTCTCACTAAAAACAAATTCTTTGCGCCAGTCTTAACACTCACCTCGTCTTCTTTCATCTTTGTCTCGTCTTCTTTCCTCTCAAAATTCCAACGGCGATGGGCGAGTGCGGTGGCAGCAGGTTTGGATAGACTGGAAGCTGTTAGCACAGACCTACACGTTGGTGGCTGTGGGCTATGGTCGCTTCATCGTCGATTGAAGTGGAGGCGTGGGGAGACAGCACCCACAGTAGCTGAGCAGCCTTATTTAAGGATAGCACTGCTCACCTCAACTGAGGAAGGGGCTAGAAAAAGTGCCCTAAAGAAAGCCCACTTCACATCACCCTGACTGGTATACCGCGACCAGTGGGGATCCCTTTTTGCGGTCGAAACAAAAAGAAATTCAGCTTACTCAGGCTAGGAGCCTGGAATATACGCACACTACAGGACAACTCAAACAACCCGGAAAGACGCACTGCACTTATTGCCATTGAGCTCAGCAGGTACAACCTGGACATAGTGGCACTCAGTGAGACCAGACTCCCTGATAGTGGCCAACTCAAAGAGCTCAGTGGTGGATACACCTTCTTCTGGAAAGGCAAGGGTGCAGTCGAACCGAGACAGCATGGTGTTGGGTTTGCAATTAAAAATGACCTTGTCAGAAACTTGCAGTCCATGCCAATTGAAATAAATGACAGGCTAATGACACTCAGGATCCCAGTTGGGAAAAGCCAGTCAGCCACCCTCATTAGCGCATATGCGCCCACCATGACAAACCCAGATGAAGCCAAAGACAAGTTCTATTCTGATCTAGAATCTGTCATATGCTCTGTCCCGGCAGCTGATAAGCTGATTCTCTTGGGGGACTTCAATGCTAGGGTTGGCTCCGAAATCTCAGCGTGGCCAAATGTTTTGGGCCCTCATGGAGTTGGTTCATCCAATAACAATGGGTTGCGCTTACTTACTTTGTGCGCTGAATTTGGCCTGTTCATTACCAACACAAATTTTAGTCTCCCCGTGAGAAACAGAACGTCATGGATGCATCCCCGCTCAAAGCATTGGCATCTCATAGACTATGTCATTGTGAGGAAGACTGACAGAAAGGATGTCCTTGTAACAAAGGCGATGTGTGGTGCCGAGTGTGGAAGTGACCACAGACTCATTGTTTGCAAGCTCAGACTAACATTGAGGCGCAATAGACGCCCTCAAGGGAAAGCGCCACCTAAACGCCCAAATGTTTCAAAACTCTGCTCAGCTGAGAAACAGAGCGAGCTCTCATCAGAACTCTCCTCAAAATTGGATTGCGTGACTTTTGACCCTGGGAACATTGAACAGAGCTGGACTGACCTAAATACGACTGTACACTCTTGCGCCAGCAGCACAGTTGGTTTTCCTGTCCGCAAGCACCAGGACTGGTTCAATGATAATGATAATGAAATCAAAGTGCTCATCAAAGAAAAAAATAGTCTCATCCAAGCTCACTGCAGTGACCCCTCTTCCACAGCAAAAGCTGATGCACTGCGTGCATGTAAGGGTGTACTCCAGAAGAAGCTGAGGAAAATGAAAAATGACTGGCTTGAAGAGCGAGTAAGAGAAACTCAGAAATATGCCGACACAAACAACACTAGAAAGTTCTTTGAGAGCCTCCGAGCTGTGTTTGGACCATCCCGCTCTGGCACTACGCCACTTCTTGCGTCAGATGGTTCAACACGCATTGTTGAATTGAATGCCATAATTCAGCGTTGGGCAGAACATTTCGGAGGTGTGCTAAATCGGCCATCAAATATAAATACTGAGTCCATTGACCGCCTCCCTCAGACTCCTATTAATGCAGCTCTTGCCAAGCCATTCACAGCAAATGAGACCCGAACTGCCACAAATCAGATGTCCTTTAACAAATCACCAGGCGTGGATTCAATTCCTGCTGAGGTGTATGCCTTCGGTGGAGAAAAGCTTATTGAAAGGTTGACCGAGTTGTTCAATCATATGTTGAAAGCAGGGAAGCTGCCACAGGACTTCAAAGATGCTTCAATCATCCATCTGTACAAAAACAAAGGGGACAGCCAAGTCTGTGACAACCATCGGGGAATCTCTCTACTTTCAATTGATGGCAAAATATTGGCAAGAATGCTTCTGAATCGCCTTCTTGATCACCTCTCGTCAAATGACTTGCTTCCCGAGAGCCAATGTGGCTTTCGTAAAGAGAGGGGAACGGCGGATATGATTTTTGCTGCCAGACAGATTCAGAAAAATGCATGGAACAAAATAAAGCGCTGTATATCACATTTGTTGACCTCACAAAAGCATTTGACACAGTGTGTCGTGAAGGCCTCTGGAAAATCTTGGCGAAGTTTGGGTGTCCACCCGAATTCATCACAATAGTGCGCCAGTTTCATGATGGCATGCAAGCTGCAGTCAAAAGCAACGGCAGTGTTTCAGAGCCCTTTGCTGTCACAAATGGGGTAAAACAGGGTTGTGTCTTACCCCCAACTCTGTTCAGCATCATGTTCTATGCAATGCTACAAGAAGCCTTTAGCTCTCCTCCTCAAGGGGTAAGCATCAAGTACCGAACTGATGGCAGTCTATTCAACCTCAGGAGACTTCAGGCAAAAACCAAAACCAAAAGTACTCAAGTCTGTGACCTACTATTTGCTGATGATTGTGCACTTCTGGCACACGATGAGGATAGCATGCAAAACTGTGTTGATAAGTTCTCTAGTGCCTGTGACAACTTTGGCCTCACAATAAGCACAAAGAAGACGGAAGTGCTCCATCAGCCTACTCCAGACGACAAGTATCCTGTGACCCCAAATATCAAAGTCCATGACAGTCTTCTGAAGGTGTCGGAGAAATTCACCTATCTTGGCAGTACACTGTCTTCCGCGGCTCGTGTTGATACTGAAATTCTCTCAAGAATCAGCAAAGCCAGCTCTGCATTTGGCAGGCTTCGAAAGAGAGTGTGGGATGTTGCCGGCATTCGCACAGACACTAAGCTGAAAGTGTACAATGCTGTGGTCCTTCCCACCCTACTCTATGGGGCTGAAACCTGGACAGTGTACCAATCGCATGCCAGAAAGCTAAATCACTTCCATCTGGCCTGCCTTAGAAAGATCCTAAGGATCAAATGGCAGGATAAAATTCCAGACACTGAGGTCCTCAATCGTGCCAAGGAATTGAGCATCTTCTGCCACCTGAAAAAAATTCAGCTACGTTGGGCAGGACATGTTGTCAGAATGCCCGACTCCAGACTCCCTAAGCAAATCTTCTTCTCTGAGCTCTCCAATGGAACGAGGAATGTTGGGGCCCCAAAGAGACGTTACAAAGACACTCTCAAGCAATCACTGAAGGCCTTTGCCATTGATGTGAGTGAGTGGGAAAAGCTCTCGCTTGATCGTGCAAATTGGAGGGCGGCCCTTACCAGAGGCAGCAAAGCATGGGAAGCTGACAGAGTCCAGCAGGCTATCAAAAAAAGAGAACGGCGCAAGAAAAGGCCCAGTGGTACTGAACCAACGGAGCACTCTTGTCATTTATGCGGAAGGGTCTGCAGGGCAAAAACTTATCAGTCACATGAGAAGCCATAAGTCATGAAAGAACAGTCTTTCCATTCTGTCCTCTGTGTCCTTTAGTTCTCTTTATTGTCCATGTGTTGAAATTCTCAACAATTTCTGTTCTTTATTCCTCTGGTGTTGTTAAGGTCATCATCATACCTGATGGACGAACTATTATCTATCTAACTTGGAGATCTTTTGGTATGTAGAAGAGGTATGACACATGCGCACTGGGACACTTGTTTAAAATGCATTGTGGCAATTATCTACGGTGTTTCACAGATCCAATTTATTCTAACTCCTTATAATGCCGCAAACGTTTAACGCCGAATTTCTCACTGGTGTAAAAAGTGGAGTTGGGACAAACAAAGAATTAAGATCGGGTAAAACAGTTAACGTAGTGAAACTACACAGAGTCTAGTCTAAACGTTCAACAGAATATGGCTTTCTCTGTCTTGTTGGCATGAAATGCTGACGTAGTGTACGATAGGTCACAAAAAAGTACAACAAAGCTATGATAAACAAAAGCTGACATCCCCCCCCCCCCACCCCCCAAAAAACCCCACAAAAAGGGATCAATAATTAATATAGCCATCCATTTGTACCTATACAGAATTCTGACATTCTAAAAAAAAAAAAAAAACAACTGTTTGTTCAAAACATGCGCCAACAACGAGAAAAACAACAGTAAAAAGATACTTTGAAAAGGAATGGAACACAGATCTGTCACTGATCCCGGTACACTGTTAGCTGCATTTATTTGTAATGAAAGATATGGCTGGAAATGGCCTAACAATGTTTGACCAACCACCGTGACGCGGCCAAATAGCAGCGAATTGTGTGATTGTCCTGAAGAATAGGAAAAAAGCCATTGGAAACGATTACCCGCACTGCTGTGTTTTATGCAGTGTAAAGATTTGGGTCAAGATAGCGAGACAGGTGTGGGAAATACGATATAATAATGTTACATTCGGTGTTAAAAAATTGTAAGTGGAACATACATCTAGATTTGGAAAAAAAATATATGTTTTCTTGTAAACTAAAGCCATATTAACATTTAGGGGAAATATCGTAACTCCACAAATAGCCTGATAATTGTGAGTGGATCTTTGGAAATCGTGCTTACAGTGAAATTTTTATACCTCTTTAAAAATGAAAATAAATTATGTCTAGGACGATTTCAAGCAAAATCTTGACTGAAAATGCAGATAAATGGCTAATCTTTCATTTCATAAGCAAATCTCAATTTCCATAGAACTTTTTCTCTCAGGAATTTGGTCGGCCAGCTAAAGCCCGATTTGGCCAGCTTCATACCACATTGTCCTAATCATGTAGTCTATAAGAAGTACTTCATTTAAGCTTACAAAGACTGATCTGAAATGCGGACAGTGTCATTGAGGATTATTTATCCTATTGATTTCTCAACACTTAAGGTCCCAAAACTGATAAAGAGGAATTTTTTTTACAATATCTTTGAAGGCAGTTTGAACTGCAGTTTCAACAGCACATGTTTCATTTGTATTCACATAATAATAATAATAATAATAGTTCGTCCATCACGTATGATGATGACCTTAACAACACCAGAGGAATAAAGAACAGAAATTGTTGAGAATTTCAACACATGGACAATAAAAAGAACTAAAGGACACAGAGGACAGAATGGAAAGACTGTTCTTTCATGACTTATGGCTTCTCATGTGACTGATAAGTCCTATTTTTGCCCTGCAGACCCTTCCGCACAAATGACAAGAGTGCTCCGTTGGTTCAGTACCACTGGGCCTTTTCTTGCGCCGTTCTCTTTTTTTGATAGCCTGCTGGACTCTGTCAGCTTCCCATGCTTTGCTGCCTCTGGTAAGGGCCGCCCTCCAATTTGCACGATCAAGCGAGAGCTTTTCCCACTCACTCACATCAATGGCAAAGGCCTTCAGTGATTGCTTGAGAGTGTCTTTGTAACGTCTCTTTGGGGCCCCAACATTCCTCGTTCCATTGGAGAGCTCAGAGAAGAAGATTTGCTTAGGGAGTCTGGAGTCGGGCATTCTGACAACATGTCCTGCCCAACGTAGCTGAATTTTTTTCAGGTGGCAGAAGATGCTCAATTCCTTGGCACGATTGAGGACCTCAGTGTCTGGAATTTTATCATGCCATTTGATCCTTAGGATCTTTCTAAGGCAGGCCAGATGAAAGTGATTTAGCTTTCTGGCATGCGATTGGTACACTGTCCAGGTTTCAGCCCCATAGAGTAGGGTGGGAAGGACCACAGCATTGTACACTTTCAGCTTAGTGTCTGTGCGAATGCCGGCAACATCCCACACTCTCCTTCGAAGCCTGCCAAATGCAGAGCTGGCTCTGCTGATTCTTGAGAGAATTTCAGTATCAACACGAGCCGCGGAAGACAGTGTACTGCCAAGATAGGTGAATTTCTCCGACACCTTCACATACACTCACAGAAAATCACATTAAAATAGGTAAGTGAAATGTGCAGCCCCACAAAGGCCATTTCCAGCCATAATTTTCATTACAAATAAATGCAGCTAACAATGTATAACGGAAGGATCTGCGTTTCATTCCATTTGACGGTATCTTTTCACTGTTATTGTTGTCGTTGACTCGTGTTCCGAACAAAGACTTCAAGCAATTATCCTCGCTGTTAAAGTCATGATTATTTGTTCTGCGTCTGAAACGTTGCATTACGTAAGTAATTTTGGAGGTCGGAGAGTTCATGGCTAGTCACCGTTCAAGGTAGACAGGTGGTATTTTCCAATACGTAGGAGAATGTCGTGGATGTCCAGGTCTCCTCTTGGTTTTGGGACTACGAAAATGGTCACTGGTAGACAATATGTTACGTATCAATGGGATCTGATATTATCAGAGCCATACATGATAATGGGAAAAAAAGAAGAGGCCATGTGTTGCAAAACCTCGACTAAGAAGTAATACAAAAACCATACAAAGAAAGAGGAAAGACATTAACAGGCGTTAGGTAAAAAAAAAAAAGACCCACTGTATTATTTCTTACCACTTAGCAACATAAATCTTCTCTTGCCACATTTCCACTTTGTTTCAAACCTTTTATAAAATACTGCATAAATAGAATTTTTTTTTTCTTTCAAAACTGGTATAATATTAACATAACGTACTACAGTGGAACGTCTTTCTTTGTGTTTTATTGTATCGTCTAGGTATTATTTCTTACGCAAAGCTTTGCCACATACAACTCTTCCTTTTTGCCATATTTTGACATAGTGGAACGTTACAATAGACTGATAGATGAAACACATTCCCAGTTGAAAGGACTGTTATACCCCTACAGAATCGGAATCTTTGTTCCAAAATGCATGATTTTGACGTGACACGCCAACTATTTGGCAATACGTAAATTATGTAAATGTACAAATGCTGAAATGGCCAGTGTCTCTTAACAGTAACAATGAAGGATGTCTCACAGAACTTAGTTATTTGGAAAGTTAATCATTATTGTAATGAAGATTTATGGCATTTTTATGAGTTATATGATTAGTGAAAGTGTACATCAATCTTCTCAGATAGTGAGTGTAAAAATAATTTCAAATTTATTTTGCTTAAATTGACCCGTAGAAACTTTGATGTTATTCGTGTGAACAACATGCAAGAATATATATAGATAGATAGATAGATAGAGGGACAGACAGATAGATGGACAGACAGATAGATAGATAGATAGATAGATAGATAGATAGATAGATAGATAGATAGATAGATAGATAGATAGATAGATAGATAGATAGATAGATAGATATAGATAGATAGATGGATAGATAGATAGACAGACAGATAGATAGATAGATAGATAGATAGATAGACAGATAGACAGACAGATAGATAGATAGATAAATAGATAGATAGATAGATAGATAGATAGATAGATAGATAGATAGATAGATAGATAGATAGATAGATAGATAGAACATGATATAGATTATTATAATCAAATCTTGTCTAACAACAGATACTCGGACCTAATCAAATGAACCAGGAGAGAAAAAAACAACAACTGGTAATTTAAAACATATGTTTAGACAGACAAGCTGGTCTACGTGACAGGAAATTGCTATACAATGTAATTGTGGTCACCTTGACTTTCAGGGTGTCATTCACGGAAAAATCGATTCCTTCCTCTCATTCTTCTGTCCGATGACTAGAAAAGAAAGGTGTAATTGATTGCGTCCAGACATCATTTGACACTGGACGCTACCAATACCTCAAATGGTTCTCAGACTGGCAGTAGCAGTGAGAAAATTCAAGGCAAATATTTTGTCCATTTCTCTAGTATTAGGATTTGGGTGACATGCCGGAAAAATGATTCGGAATTTGCAACTTTAGCGGGTTTTGTCCACAGCATCCGCTCCGCTATTTGTACGGAAAAATGACGTATGAAAAACTCTCTTTGCCTCTACAGCAGTGAGGAGCGGATGCTGTGGACAAACCACTTATCGTGGACAAAAAGAGAACGTTGCATGTAGCAAGACCTCCGTGACTTTGCTTCAATCTTTGATGCAATCCAACAGATGTTCTGTGTTTTGTGTTTTAAAAAAAAATAAAATATTTTGTTAGTTTACTTTATTAAGTTCTTACGACTGAAAACATGGTCCATTAACAATGTAATTTTAAACAGCGATACTGTGAATTCGTATTTATCTCTGCCGCTGTTTATGTTCACATTTTACCTTATGTAATTGTGCATCTTCAGGAATTGTTGTATATTTGTTCGGCTGAATATTTGTATGAGTTGAAATGGATATAATACAATAATTAAGACATCAAAATCCTTAGTTTCTCTCTCATGCAGTGCTCACACATGTTGGGTAGATAGAAAGATGGATAGATAGATAGATATAGAAGATGGATAGATAGATAGATAGATAGATAGATAGATAGATAGATAGATAGATAGATAGATAGATAGATAGATTGATAGATAGATAGATAGATAGATAGATAGATAGATAGATAGATAGATAGATAGATAGATAGATAGATAGATAGATAGATAGATAGATAGATAGATAGATAGATAGATGAGCTGAATCACGATTCGAATGGATCTGAGGATAACGATCCCTGGCCACGAAATGCTATAACTCATTCATTTAATTAGTAGTCAAGCAAGCATGGACAACCTGACCAAACATTGGGTGGAGCTGGTAGCTGACATCCCCATTGGAGACTGATCAAACTCGGGCAGGAGGAAAGGGCTGAATGAAAGGGAAGAGAGAGAGAAAGTGATGGGGAGAGACTGTCACGAGTGGAGTGAGTGCAATTAAGGGGATTGCTACAGAGCGGGTGTAGAGTAAGAAGGGCTCACAGGAGACAAGGAAGTTAAGCGTGCTGTTGTGAGTAGTGGGGGGGGGGGCTGAATGAGGCGAAAGCGCGGTATTACTATCACTGCAAGTTAGAAGGTCCTACGGAGCGGACCTGTGAATAAGAGCCCATCGGGCGGACATAAAGGGAGCAGTCGAGAAGACTAGTGAGAGAGTCTTTCCAGTAATGACTGGTGTCGAGGACGGGCCGCAGAGCCACCTCGATGAGCACAGGGGATAGGCCAGCATAGGGCCGGAGGCCACCCATAGGCCAGAAGTGAGGCTGTCAGTGCAGGACAGGAGAAGCACATAAAGTCGTGGCAGTCAGGCCACGGACAGGGACGTAGATATGAGAGTGAATGAGATAATGTATTATTGCCATGATGATGGGCAAGTGAACTGATAAGTTGTATGACAATAGGAAGGTGATATTGAGAGACTGCGGTGCCAGTAAATTATTAATGTGCTATTAAGACCCTGAGGGGAGAGGCTGAGGCCGAAGTGCCTTTAGGAGTAACTACCGGATTGTGGATCCGAGGGAGAGTGTGTGTGAGAATAAGGCCGTCGTACGGCAGTTGATTTCGATAATATAATGTATGTAATTGCGCTATTATCTGTATAATTATGTTTAATAAATGTGTGAGTCTGATGGATTGTTCTGTTAAGTGTTAAACTTGTTTGTTCGTGATTGTCGTCCTGTCATAAACTATTACATCTCCCAGTCTGGGATTTGTGACACTGGGGGCTCGTCCACTGGGGGCTCGTCCTGTTTACCTGTGGTCATTTTGACATTGTGTATTCATTATATCTAGTTGTTTTTCTGTTGTGCTAGGAATTCGTGCTGTTGTCTTTGTTCGTGGGATGAATGGAAATGTCATGATGGTATGATTTATGTATGGTTATGAATAATAATATGTATTGATGCATGTATTTTGATGAATATGTATTAATGTGTACTTAAATTTCTGCAGAGTGTGTGTGCCAGCCTGAGGAGTCAAGCGGCCAGAGCTCCGATTAAGGGGAGGAGTTAAACTCAAAATTCGAAGTTAAGTGAAACTGAAATTTTGTACCCTGGATCGGGGGCTGTTCCTTTAATCTGTCTTTTTCTCTGTTTTTGCTGTTTTCGTTTGCTGTGCTGAACCTAGTTTATCCTTTAAAAAAAAGGTGTGATAAACTTGGAACTTCGTTCATCACGGTGAACATTCTGTAGGGCTTTGTTAGTGTTTAGTTGTAGCGTCGATATCTTCTCTGTTCCGCAGGAAGACGTATTCTCTTGTCCCTCTTTCTACCTATCTATAGATACGTTCTTTTTTTTCAGACTCTGTTCTTGTTCGTACCGTGTTGTGTAATCGGCGTAGTAGGTTGCATTTTTTTTTCCATTATAGTTTTTTTTTTGTAGAAGCTTTGTCCTAGTCTGGTTCGTTGTCCTTGACGTACTTGTGGTCCTTCTACTGTATTTCTTCATTCTTGTCGTTTCTATTTTCTTTTATAATTAATAGTGCTATACATTTTATAGATATAGAATTAGTTGTGCTGTAAAGGTAAATTTCTGAATTGTATTTGAGACAACTGGGTATTGTTATATCTGTTGTGATCTCAGGTCTCTGGTCGTATCGTTAGTGATCATACCGACAGGTTGGTCGTCTTATAATAGATACCATAACCATAAATCTGTGAAATGGCGGAACTCCAACAACTAATGAAGTTGGGTAAGGAACTTGGCCTGGAGGGAGAAGAGCTACGCGGCTGGATTAAAGAACAGCAGGCAGAAATGCGCGATGAGCGTGCTAAGGATAGAGAACAGGAAAAAAAGGATAAGGAAGAGGAAAGGGAGTTTAAGTTAAAGGAGTTAGAAGCTCAGCAACAGGAGAGACAGGCTAAGGAAAGGGAGCAGGAGATAAGGTTAAAGGAGATAGAGGCGCAAGTAAAGATCGCCGAGTTGGAAATCAAAAAGAATGCGCCAACAGAAACAGTTGAGCGGCAGGTACACAATAAAGGTGGCGTTAGGATTAAGCTCCCTACGTTCGACGACCGGAAGGACGACATAGACGCCTTCCTTTACAGGTTCGAACTGAACGCACAATTGCAATGGGGGGAAAATAAGGAATTATGGGCCACGTACCTGGCGTCGCTATTGCAGGGGCGAGCGTTAACATACTTTAAAGAGCTACAGCGCGAAGACGTGCAAGATTACGATAAGCTGAAGGCTTTGCTGCTTCGCCGATTTGCGCGTACCGAGGAATACTTCCGGGAGCAGTTTAGGCGGGCACGTGCAGATACCAGGGAGGACTTTGCTGCCTTCGTCGCGAGACTAACGGAGTATTTCGCGAACTGGGTAGACTTGGCGCATGTGGGCACGGATTTTGCTAAACTGAAAGACCTAATGATCCGTGACCAGCTGTACGCGTCGTGCCACAAAGATCTGGTGGCTTTCCTGAAAGAGAACGAACCCGCGACGGTGCAGGAGGCGTCTAAGTTGGCGGAGGCATACCGTACGGCGCATCCGTCCAAACCAGTCGCCAGGGCGTACGTCCAAGATGCTGGGTACGTCGCCGTTGTCGAGGGGTCGCCGGCAGGACTTAGGGACAGGTCGCGTCAGCGTGGTGCCTATAGCGGGCAAGCCCAGGGGCAGCGTAGGGGATATCACCAATCACCGGCATATGGATCCGGTAAGTTTGACCGAGCAGGAGGGCTAGGTCGCGGTAATGGCCGGGGGCGAATTGTGACCTTTGCCGATGACCGACGGCATAGGGACTCTAGTTCCGGTCGCGATGGGTCACGGGGACCCAGGCCTAGTACAGCACAGGGAGCGGAGTGTTGGACTTGCGGACACGTGGGTCACTTTTCACGCGAGTGTAGGGCCGCGAAGTGTTGGAACTGCGGAAGAGCAGATCACATCAGCGTGAACTGCCCTGCAGGTAGGATAGCGGCGAACGTGGACAGTAGCTCCAGTCCATGTTCCCCAAATAAATTTCATCATGCGGCTGCGTGTGTTACATCGGACAACGGAGGCGGACAGTATTCTAAGTGTCCCAGTTGTGAGAAGTTATTATCTTCCGGTGTTTTACCTTGTGGGAGAAAGATCCCCGTTATAAATTCATGTCATACAGGAGGTGGTCTTAGGGTTTATCCGGGGTTTGTTGGGGACGAACCGGTCTCGGTTTTACGAGATACAGGATCTACCGTTGTGGGAGTGCATAGGGATTGCATTCGGGATTCACAGCTTACAGGTGAGACTGTCCCGTGCATCCAATTTTCGGGGGCCATTGAGAAATTACCCATGGCAAGAATAATGATAGATACACCTTTCCTTAGCGGGGAAGTCGAAGCAGTCGTTGGTTGTTTTCCAGGCGCCCAGCTCATCATTGGGAATGTATCACGGGTGGTTTCCCCTTCCGATGAGAACGTGCAAGCATGGTCGCAATCAAAAGGTATTGACTTTTGCGCCGCGGTCGAAACACGTCGACGGGTAGCTGATAAAGATAAGATTAGACCTTTGGCGACGCCAGCGGTCAACCTAGATATCACGCCAGAGCGCTTGGCGAGATTACAAAGGGAGGACCCATCATTAAACCCATGTTTTGGGGAAGCGCGAACCGAGAAGACGAGGAGATATAAGAACGGGTCGTCCTCCTTTATTGTTCAGGCGGGCATTCTGTTCCGTAAGTATGTAACGGTGTCCTCCATTTTAAAGCAGGTCGTTGTGCCAGCGTTGCTGATCGCAACAGTATTGCATTTGGCACATGATGTCCCATTAGCGGGTCATATGGGGATAGCTAGAACCAAAGAAAGGGTTCTTAAAGATTTTTATTGGCCATCGATACATAGAGATGTACGGCTGTATTGTAAGACGTGCAGTGCGTGCCAAAAGACGACGCATAAGGGTCGTGCACCCCAGGCTCCTCGTCAAAAGATCCCCACGGTTTCGGAACCGTTTAAAAAGGTTTCGATAGACCTTGTTGATTTAAGAGAAAGATTATCTTCAGCGCGCACTGTGGCAGAAGAAGCGTCTAGTATCGCTTCAGCAAGAGCAAAGAACTATAAAGATAGAGGGTCCAAACTGAGAATTTTTAAGCCAGGAGACAGGGTCCTAGTGTTATTACCTACGGACCATAATAAGTTATTGATGACATGGAAAGGCCCTTATGTTATTGAGCGAGTTGTTTCAAAGGTAGATTACGCTATCCACATTGATGGAGCGAGTAAGGTTTTCCATGTTAATATGCTACAGAGATTTTATGAGAGACCACAGTATCTGTGTGCACAGACAAGACCAGAGGAGACTGTCTTCTCTACTGCTTGTACGGGGGTCGTAGACCAGTTGGACTGTGACGTAAGCGACACCGAGGCACAGGAAGAGTTACAAATTCAATTGCCGGAGTTAACTCCGACACAAGGTTACAGGGACGTAAAAATTAACCCTGACCTTACGAGTTCAAGGAGTAGGGAACTTGAGACCCTGTTAGCGTCATTCCCGGATGTTGTTACGGATTTGCCGGGTCGCACTACGGTGATCCAGCACCAAATAAAGTTGACTTCGGATAAGCCAGTATTTCTTAGACCGTATCCGTTGCCTTTTTCTTCGAGAGATAGAGTCATAAAGGAAGTTGAGTCAATGTTGAAGTTAGATGTGATAGAACCATCAACATCGCCGTATTCATCACCCATCGTCCTCGTGAAAAAACTTGATGGATCGGTGCGGTTCTGTATTGATTTTCGAAGATTGAACACTATTACGGTAGGCGATAGGGAGCCTATTCCGTTTCAGGAGGAATTAATAGCTTCATTGGCCGGGTCCACGTGGTTTTCCAAGATAGATTTGACGAAAGGGTATTGGGAAATCCCGCTTACTGAGGAGTCTAAACAATACACGGCGTTCCAAACGCCCATTGGATTATTCCAATTTAAGGTCATGCCATTTGGATTGGTAAACGCGCCAGCGACGTTTGCACGATTAATGAGATTGGTGTTGAAGGACATACCTAATGTCGTGTCATTCTTTGATGATATAGCATGCCATACGTCGACATGGTCTGATCATATTCAGACACTAACAGTAATTTTTCAACGATTACGTCATTTTGGGTTAACTGCTAAACCCGCAAAGATGGATTTGGCATGTCCAGAGATAGTATTCTTAGGACATATTGTGGGTAGAGGTGTTCAGAGACCTGAAGAAACAAAAATTGACAAGTTAGTAGGGTTGCAAATCCCAAAAACAAAGAAACAAGTCAGAAGCTTAGTGGGTATTTTAAATTATTACAGAAAGTTCATTCCAAATTTTTCCTCCTTGTCATCTTCTCTTACTGACCTTACTAAGAAGGGACAACCCGATAAGGTCCAGTGGACGTCTGAATGTCAGACAGCATTTGATAATTTGGTGACAGCATTATCATCGTCACCCATTCTGATATTACCCGATTTTCGATCTAATTTTATCCTCAGAACGGATGGGTCGGACTCTGGTGTCGGCGCTTGTCTTCTACAGGAGAAGAACGAATGTCTCCATCCTGTATGTTATGTCAGTAGGAAGTTATTGCAGAGAGAAAGAAAGTATTCTGTGATAGAGCGTGAGTGTCTTGCCATTGTCTGGTCCGTCCAGAAACTAGGACGTTATCTCATGGGACGAGAATTTTGTATCCAGACAGACCACAAGCCACTGACATTTTTGTCGAAGAATCGTTCGTCCAGCCCACGCTTGTCTAGATGGGCATTGGCTTTGCAGCCGTACACCTTCGTTATTCAACCAATTCCAGGAACCAGCAATCATATCGCCGACTACCTTAGTCGAGCCTAGGGGAAGAGTTCAGCAGCTTATACATCGGAGGACAGGAACATTGACAGGATCTGTGTGAATGAGTCGACTTTAAAATATTGACATTATAAATATGATATGAAGAATGGTTGATAGGTTGAGTGGTTTTTGATTCTGTATTAAGTATTGTGGTTAGTTAGCTATTCATGATGTGACACATATATGCATATTGCAGGCCATATTGATCCCCATATTTTCCCCTGATTTCGGTATTTTATATACTAGGGGAACTGCTAGGTCATTTTTTTTAGTGTGGGTATTGCTCACGCTCACTCGTTGACAGTCATCTTGATGCGATTTGAAATTAATTGCATTAATTTTTTTGGGGTGGGGGATGATGTCACGAGTGGAGTGAGTGCAATTAAGGGGATTGCTACAGAGCGGGTGTAGAGTAAGAAGGGCTCACAGGAGACAAGGAAGTTAAGCGTGCTGTTGTGAGTAGTGGGGGGGGGGGGCTGAATGAGGCGAAAGCGCGGTATTACTATCACTGCAAGTTAGAAGGTCCTACGGAGCGGACCTGTGAATAAGAGCCCATCGGGCGGACATAAAGGGAGCAGTCGAGAAGACTAGTGAGAGAGTCTTTCCAGTAATGACTGGTGTCGAGGACGGGCCGCAGAGCCACCTCGATGAGCACAGGGGATAGGCCAGCATAGGGCCGGAGGCCACCCATAGGCCAGAAGTGAGGCTGTCAGTGCAGGACAGGAGAAGCACATAAAGTCGTGGCAGTCAGGCCACGGACAGGGACGTAGATATGAGAGTGAATGAGATAATGTATTATTGCCATGATGATGGGCAAGTGAACTGATAAGTTGTATGACAATAGGAAGGTGATATTGAGAGACTGCGGTGCCAGTAAATTATTAATGTGCTATTAAGACCCTGAGGGGAGAGGCTGAGGCCGAAGTGCCTTTAGGAGTAACTACCGGATTGTGGATCCGAGGGAGAGTGTGTGTGAGAATAAGGCCGTCGTACGGCAGTTGATTTCGATAATATAATGTATGTAATTGCGCTATTATCTGTATAATTATGTTTAATAAATGTGTGAGTCTGATGGATTGTTTTGTTAAGTGTTAAACTTGTTTGTTCGTGATTGTCGTCCTGTCATAAACTATTACATCTCCCAGTCTGGGATTTGTGACAGAGACAGAAAAGAGAGAGAGAGGGGGGGAAAGAGAGAGACACAGAGAGAGAAAATGAGGAATAAAAAGAGAAAAAGAGGGGGAGAAAGAGAAAGAGAGAGAGAGTGAGAGAGAGAAAGAGAGAGACAGAGACAGGGAGAGCGGGAGAGGGAGAAAGAAAGAGAGAGAAAGAGTACGAAGGAGAGAGAGAAAGAGAGAGACAGAGACAGAGACAGGGAGAGCGGGAGAGGGAGAAAGAAAGATAGAGAAAGAGTACGAAGGAGAGAGAGAAAGAGAGAGACAGAGACAGGGAGAGCGGGAGAGGGAGAAAGAAAGAGAAAGAGAGAGAAAGAGAGGGAGATAGAGAGAGAGAGAGAGAGAGAGAGAGAGTGAAGGAGAGAAAGAGGGGAGTAAGAGAGTGGAGAAAGAGAGAGAGAAAAACTGGAAATGAGAATAGAGGAAAGAAAAGACAAGTAAAAGAATATACGAGGAAAAAGGGATCTAGAAAAGGTCGGAATTGTATGAAAAAGCTAGGCAGTAAAAATGAAGAGCAACATACAAATTAGGTGAAAACAGCAATGAAAGCAACAATAAAGACACGTAGATATTAACAAACAGTATTGCAAAGAGAGAAAGCAAATTTAACAAATGAGCACATGCAGATCGATGGATGGACACAGAAGACGATAGACTGAGATACAGCTCCCTCCTCACAGCCTTGGATTTTAGAGAGCAAATAGATACAACCTGAGTCACCATTTACGGAGAAAGCATTTCTCTCCAGTGCGGACAGTACAAAGGGACAGACTAGTAAGGTGATACAATGATTTTGTAACGAGGCCACAATATCAACATCGAAATTGGTGTTTGTGATAAACTTTTCAGGCAAGTGAAGTGACTGTGTCCGGATGGGTAACAGAGAGCGAGAAGGTGAGACAAGGTATACAGAGGTGTTGATCATCACCGGTACTCCTCAAGATTAATGGTGAGCAGATGTTCGAGGTGTTTGTGAAAACCACCTTCGGGTGTGGTCTGGTAAAAATTTTGATTTTTGTTGCTGCACGAAATTGTCAGATGATAGATAGATAGATACACGGGCAAACGGATAAGTAGACAGATAGATAGACAGACAGATAGACAAACACTCAGCTAGATAAATAGATAGATAGATAGGCAGATAGATAGACAGATAGGTAGACAGACAGAGAGACAGACAGATAGATAGATAGATAGATAGATAGATAGATAGATAGATAGATAGATAGATAGATAGATAGATAGATAGATAGATAGACAGACAGACAGACAGACAGGCAAACAGACAGACAGACAGGCGGACAAAGATAGTTAGATAGATAGACAGACAGGCAGACAGATAGATAGATAGATAGATAGATAGATAGATAGATAGATAGATAGATAGATAGATAGATAGATAGATAGATAGATAGATAGATAGATAGATAGATAGATAGATAGATAGACAGACAGAGAGGCAAACAGACAGACAGACGGACAGAGATAGTTAGATAGATAGACAGACAGGCAGAAAGATAGACAGACAGACAGACAGACAGACGTAGATAGATAGATAGATAGATAGATAGATAGATAGATAGATAGATAGATAGATAGATAGATAGATAGATAGATAGATAGATAGATAGATAGATAGACTTAATTTTGATACAAATAAAGGTAAAAGAATAAGGAGCAATGAAAAAAAAACCAGGTGAAAAGAGCTTATTTAAACTTGCACCCGGCATAACAAGCTTCTTAAATCTCTCGATTGCCCTTTAAAGAAGATCAATAACTAGTAAAAAATAATCGTTTATCATTGAATTCCATTCTCCACCCAATTTTCTTTTCTTTTTGGTTGAACCTCATTGCAGATCATTAAGGGAAGCAACAAAAACGAAGCAAAATGAAGAAAACAACAACAACAACAACAAACCACCTGACACATCACTACCCAAATAAAAACCATGCAGTTGCAGTGTTTATTTAAAGCATCATTTCTTTTGTAAATAATTTATTCCCCAAACTTCGAGAAAAGTGTTGATTTTTTCTACCTTAATGGATTAGTTTCACTTAATCTCACAGACCTTAAATGTCTCCGTATCTTTTTAAAAGTTACCTCTACCAAATATAGCTACAGATCATTGTTTGGCGGTTTCCACCAAAATGGTGACGCAAATGAAACACGCACCAACAGGATCCAGCCCAGGAAACTGAACGCCAAACTTCTTGTCTCGTCTGGGCCAACAACGGTTATTCAATTTCAAAGGAAACCTTACGATGCCGTGACAAAGAACAGACAGGACGGACTATGAATCTTGCCAGAGTGTCGGTCTCAAATGGGAGGAATAACTATGCCTTCATCCATCCCTTTTTCTGAAATACATCGTCACCACGAATAGGGAAAAATGGACTTTTTGACCTGTGCTCATCGCTCATTCTGAGTCTTAAAGGTCTTTGCATCTAGTTTCTCAACAGTGATCATCAGGACGAATGAGGCATGAAACTGAACAAAGTTCAGGGCTACAATCACTGAATTAATAAGAAAGAATAAAGACAGCCAGCAAAGTCTGGAAATAAAGGGGCGGCCAGTGGCGGACTAACATTTTTTGGGACCCTGAAGCTTGAACTGTTACGGAGCCACTTCACAACCGGCAGTAATACAAAATCCAAAATTCACTCACAAAAAAAAAAAAAAAAGCTTCTTCTGGGGCCCCTCCGGTATAAGGGGCCCTGAAGCTTAAACTTCATTAGTTTTATAGTAGATCTGCCACTGGGGGCGGTCATACACAAACCTTGCGAGCCATTCATCTCTTTCTCTCCAAGTTACAAAATGGGTGGGGTAGGGCCCAAGGGAGGAGATTTTTCGGGAGGAGATAGTCCGATGGTCACGGCCCTGCCACTTTCCAGGCCACTGACTATACATAGTCTTAGCTTATTGCCAGGCTTCTCTTGCACGATGTGCATACTTTCTTGATCGATCTCGCTGTCGGTGGTGGCCAATTCATCATGAAATGACAATTCCCAGATACTTAAAGACTATTGTACCACCATCGCTGGCACCATCCCAGTTACAAGTGATGGAAAACCTCTTACTGTGCCTTCTTTCCTGTTGTCTCATTTGATGTTGTCTAGAATTAACTGGGCAACAAGACGAATTTGATGGGTCATCATTTAGGAACTTTGCACAAGTTCTCGGCAAATTCGTATGTCTGCTCTTTCTATGGGGCTTCTGAAGCTACTGTCATAGCTGATTCCTTTATTGTTCACTACAGTTTTTCATATTTTCGCACCCATCCGCTCAGTCAACCAACCAACCAACCAACCAACCAACCAACCAACCAACCAACCAACCAACCAACCAACCAACCAACCAACCAACCAACCAACCAACCAACCAATCAACCAACCAACCAACCAACCAACCAACCAACCAACCAGCTAGCCAACCAACCAACCAACCAACCAACCAACCAACCAACCAACCAACCAACCAACCGACTAACTAATTAACCACCTAACTAACCAACCAACCAACCAACCAACTAACCAACCGACTAAATAACCAACCCACCAACCAACCAACCAAACAACTAACCAACCAGACAGACAGCCAGCCAGGCAACCGACCGATCAACCAACCAACCAAAAGACCAGCCAATCAACCTACCAACAACTCCATTAGGATAAATGAGGCTAATTCAGCATGTTTAAGTTACTTAAAACATCGGGTCAGCGGATCCTACATTCCCCATTCTCTGCCGTAGTATGCAAACAAAAGGCAGTTTGATTTATGGCACGCGTATAACGAACCTCCCTCTGGGTTCCATGGATTGCTCCGGGGAGGGAGGGGGGGGGGGTAAATGGACGTAGAAAAGGGGTGGACAGAAGAAGACAGATTAGTAAACAGTCAAAGGAAAAACGGATCAAAACCTTTCTTTCTTGTTAAAGGCCATGAAAGAAATACTGGGGACAGTGGTCTTGAAGTGCCGGTTATTAGGAGACGGGTGATTTTACATAGTAAGTTATGGTTAAGCAATGAACACAACTTTATTCGGCTTTGTAATTAGTCTACGGTCGCCTAACAACAAACCCTGGTGCTTATTGGGGCATAATATAGATAGGCGGGAGGCGTGACTTTTTTCCGTACGAGCTTTAGCAAATTCAGGAGCGGGGCAGCGACACATCCCCAAACACAGGTCATCGGCTAAAGGATTTCTCGTCCTATCGAACACTGCCGTGGGTCCTGCAATCTCTGGACTGTGCCTGATATGACTCTCAACGTCACCGAAAATCCCTGGGATGTGTTGGAGCTGTCCTGTATTTGAGGGTCTCTTGCTGTCCCGCTCCTGAATTTGCTAAAGCTCGTACGTGAAAAAAAAGTCTCGCAGGCGGGAGGCGGGAGGGGAGGAGAAAGAGCGGATTTGAATTTCTCCCACCTCCTTCCGCAATACACACACACACACACACACACACACTTACACACACAGAGGGGTCGTGTAAAAGAGAAAGGAGGAGAGACAGGGACTGGATAAGGAAACAGAGGAGGGAGGAGAAAAAAAACCGGACGGGGCGGAGAGGCGGGGGGGGGGGGAGAAGGATAAAGACACACAGATAATACAGACACAATAAGAGGGAGGCAGGGCAGGGATTAGAGAGAGACAAAGCGAGAATGGGAATAGGCAGGGACAGAGAGAAAGAGAGATGAGAGGCAGACAGAGAGGGTGAGACAGAGAGACGGAGAAAAAGAGAAACACCCGGGACAGACGACAGACACCTAGCCCACACACACACACACACACACACACACACACACACACACACACACACACACACACACACACACACACACACACACACACACACAACACGCACATTCCTACTTTTCCGATTCAGCAGTCTTCTGGGCTTGTGCCCTTCGAGTTGTTGCCACGGCATAAAATTTGTAAGTTTGGTTGAGTTGGTTTTTTCCATAGTATAGAGCGTTTTCAAAGTCTGGGTTGGTTGGTGGCAGTACACGCACACTCCATCCTGGCTTCCCCCAGCACTTTCAAGAAGAATAGCTCAGTTGCGACAAAGATGGAGGAATTCATATATACAACAACAACCAGAAGAAGAACAAAAGGACAGTGTCGATCTTTACATGGCAGTTATACAACAATAGCGATAATAATAACACCATCAATCCACCCCCTTCCTCCCCCCTTCACCCCACGACACTGATCAGCCACAAAAAAAAAAAAAAGACGCACATCCGGCACAGATTAGAAAACAAAACAAAACAAAAACAAAAACAAAACGCATTTATAAGATGGAACGACGACCATCTATAAAAAAAAACAAACAAACAAAACAACCTCATATCCTCATATTGTCGAGGCAACAAAAAGGAAACAAAT
>OZ007571.1:16990032-17187532 GCA_963931925.1 Onchidella celtica | reverse complement strand
ACGAATTGAGAGGTAGAACAAGGAAAAAAAACGAACTGAGAGGTAGAACAAGGAAAAAAAAACGAATTGAGAGGTAGAACAAGGGAAAAAAAAACGAATTGAGAGGTAGAACGAGGAAAAAAAAACGAATTGAGAGGTAGAACGAGGAAAAAAAAACGAATTGAGAGGTAGAACGAGGAAAAAAAACGAATTGAGAGGTAGAACAAGGAAAAAAAACGAATTGAGAGGTAGAACAAGAAAAAAAAAACGAATTGAGAGGTAGAACAAGGAAAAAAAACGAATTGAGAGGTAGAACAAGGAAAAAAAAACGAATTGAGAGGTAGAACAAGGAAAAAAAAACGAATTGAGAGGTAGAACAAGGAAAAAAAAACGAATTGAGAGGTAGAACAAGGAAAAAAAAACGAATTGAGAGGTAGAACAAGGGAAAAAAAAACGAATTGAGAGGTAGAACAAGGAAAAAAAACGAATTGAGAGGTAGAACAAGGAAAAAAAAACGAATTGAGAGGTAGAACAAGAAAAAAAAAACGAATTGAGAGGTAGAACAAGAAAAAAAAAACGAATTGAGAGGTAGAACAAGGAAAAAAAACGAATTGAGAGGTAGAACAAGAAAAAAAAAACGAATTGAGAGGTAGAACAAGAAAAAAAAAACGAATTGAGAGGTAGAACAAGGAAAAAAAACGAATTGAGAGGTAGAACAAGAAAAAAAAAACGAATTGAGAGGTAGAACAAGGAAAAAAAACGAATTGAGAGGTAGAACAAGGAAAAAAAAACGAATTGAGAGGTAGAACAAGGAAAAAAAAACGAATTGAGAGGTAGAACAAGGAAAAAAAACGAATTGAGAGGTAGAACAAGGAAAAAAAAACGAATTGAGAGGTAGAACAAGGAAAAAAAAACGAATTGAGAGGTAGAACAAGGAAAAAAAAAACGAATTGAGAGGTAGAACAAGGAAAAAAAAACGAATTGAGAGGTAGAACAAGGAAAAAAAACGAATTGAGAGGTAGAACAAGAAAAAAAAACGAATTGAGAGGTAGAACAAGAAAAAAAAAACGAATTGAGAGGTAGAACAAGGAAAAAAAACGAATTGAGAGGTAGAACAAGAAAAAAAAAACGAATTGAGAGGTAGAACAAGGAAAAAAAACGAACTGAGAGGTAGAACAAGGAAAAAAAAACGAATTGAGAGGTAGAACAAGGGAAAAAAAACGAATTGAGAGGTAGAACGAGGAAAAAAAAACGAATTGAGAGGTAGAACGAGGAAAAAAAAAACGAATTGAGAGGTAGAACGAGGAAAAAAAAAACGAATTGAGAGGTAGAACAAGGAAAAAAAACGAATTGAGAAGTAGAACAACGAAAAAAAAAACAAAGGGATATGGCGACCTTAGTTGTTGTTTGTTCCAACTCTACTTTTTGCACAGCGGCTTTAGTATTACGATAAAAGAGTTAGAACAAATCGGAACCATAAAACGGCTTGATAAGTGCCACAGCGCATTTTAAAAAAGTGTCAAAATGTGCATTAGTTACACCTCTCCTTCATACTAAAAGATCTCCAGTTTTTCAGAAAATGGAGATACAACAAACAAGAGCTAAGGTCGCGATATTATGATGGATAGAAAGAGCACACAATATTAAAGTGAATGTGTAAATCACGAAAAACAAGCGGGTGCATGCGCACCAGTTGGAAGATAAAAGCGCTTATTGATGACAAACAAACTACCGGAGCTGTTTCTGTTTGCAGTGCCATTTCCTCCGTTAACTTTCATCATTATTCTTCCAGTTGTTTTGCGTGCAGCATCCTTGTCAAACAAAAGATTTAACAGATTAATTCTGTTTTATTTGTCGTTACATTTTGGCCTCGTCTGGCTAAACAAACAGCGAAAGAACAAAATCTATTGACGATGCCAGCTCTGGAAATAATCATTTCATGTTGATGTGATTTTTGACTGAACATATAGATTCACTGCTTAGCAGCATCTGTGTGTTTAGGTCTTTATGTCAGGAGGTTGGCTACTCTGGGCATTTACACCTCATTTGTCTTGTATTTATTTCTCTTGTTCTTGTTTCTGTGTGTTTTTGTGGTAGGGATCACATTTTCAGAATTTCGCCGGGAGCAGCCTTGTTGGGCCTGCTCTTCTCGACTTTCAACTGCCAAGGTATCTTTAACTGAGTTTTTCGTCCTTATCCGAGAAGACTAGGTGCTTGACCCTACCCACCATAGGATCAGGGACAGGAATCCCTCCCCCAAAATTTCAACATGCCCACACCGACCGAGGATGGAACCAGGTACCTTCGGCATGAGATGCGAGCACCTTGCGTCAACGTGTCCTCTACTTAGCAGCATCTCTTATGGTGTGAGTGTCAGATTCTCGATGCTAGATAAAAACAACAACAAAAAAATGATAATAAACTGTGCTGGAGTTACAAAAACAAAGACCTCAAAAACTGAAGAAATGAAAATGCACAGAGCCAAATATTCTGATAATGTCAAAACCAGATGTTGCATGTTATTGCAAGGTTACCGCCAGAGATCCACACCAGCTGAAGCAGAAATAACAGACGCCAAGTTAATAGCTTATGAAGACATACACACACATGTGCAGGCGTGCGTAAACATTGATTAACAATACTGTTCATGTAATTGCATGCATCGGAGATATTGAGTCAAAGAAAACGTTGCCAGGCACCAAAGTTTCTTGGCGTGTTCGGCCAGGTCTAAATGCTTGGCTGTGTTTTCTTTTCAGGGCTGTTCATTCCTTTACCCACCAGAGATATTTGTAAATCTGTTCCTTCTGGTCCTTTCACTGCTCAGTTTACCTTTTTTTTTTTTTAACCCTACGCCCACCCTCTTTGTCTTCCTTTCTTCGTGCTGTCCCCTTTTCTCTCTTTCATTGTTCTTTCCAATAACCTTTCTCACTAATTGTTTCAAAGCAGGTTTCCTTCCTGTACATGTTCTTTCCCTTCGTACTTCTTCCCAGTATTTACCGTTTAAGCAGCCTTCCTTCCATTGCGTGTCCTTTCCTTTCATATTCTTTTTCAGCATTTGCTTTTAATTTTTCAGTATTTGCTTTTAAAGCAGCCCCCCCCCCCCTTCCTGAACCGTTCTTTCCGTTCTTATGTTCTTTCCCAGTATTTGCTATAAAGCAGCCTTCCGTCCTGTAACCTGTTCTTGTATTTCTTATTTTCTTGGTCAGTATATGGTTTAAAGCAACCCTCCTTCCTTAGGTTCTTTTTCTTTTTGGTCTTCTTCTCTCTTCTTCTCTCCCAGGTCCTAACTCGTTCTGTGTCGCCCCTCTCTCCCTTTGCAATCTTTTCTTTCCTTTCCTCATTTGGTGGTTCTATCATTCCTTCCCTTTCCCAATTTTATATTCACATATTTTACTACATGGACGTGCATCTTCCCCACTTTCTTTAAACCCCAAAAATTCGCAATCTTTTCCTTTTTCTTTTAGTTTATTGTCTGACAAATAAAGATTCCGATGTTGTAATGTTCAAACAAACTAGTTGGCCAGCTGACTTGGGAAACACACATAGATGGGATTTTTAAAGTTGAGTTTCGATCGCCGTTGTTTAAATTGACGAAAGACGAAATTTTCTGTCATATTTTTTAATTCTATTGGTAGAAAATGCGTCTTCTCTCCTGCCCAAAAATGCCTAAACACTTTCTTCTAATCAACTCAGCTGTGGCTCAAAATCAACGAAAAATATCTATTATATATTTCAGTAACTTGCAACCTTTGGCATGACTAACTCACCAAACTATACACTCTTCAGGCCTTAAATTTGGCAGGAAGGTGGCAATTGAGATAAGGAAAAGATGGCTATAATTAAAAGTTGTTTACTTCAAGCGTGTATTTTTTAAAAATAACAATGTTTATTGCTATGTAACATCTGTATTTTTGCATGTTTGTTTCGTAATATATAGTACCGTGCATGACATAAAAAGTAACCGTATCAAGCGTTCAGTTTGGTGTGTAGTGTTCTGGTGCACATGGGTTGTGAAGCAAGACTGTAGTTTATTATTTTTATTATGTGTGTGAGAGAGAGAGAGAGAGAGAGAGAGAGAGAGAGAGAGAGAGAGAGAGAGAGAGAGAGAGAGAGAGAGAGAGAGAGAGAGAGAGAGAGAGAGAGAGAGAGAGAGAGAGAGAGAGGAGGGGCACATGATTGTTTATTCCGGGCAATGCCGGGTAGGTCATCTAGTTAAATATATGGCGATCTTTAAGGCTTTTCAAAATATGTTCACGTACATCTTTATGTCTTTCTATGATCGATATAATATTTTGTAGAATTTAAGGCTCAGCGGTTATAAAGCCTTTCATGATTACACTGGAGGCCTTACTTCCTGTATGACATGATGATGTTCGTCACACACATAAACAAATAGAATCAAAACTTCATTTTCTTTTTCATACATTTAATGCGTTTGAAATTTACAAGCTTAGCTGTACAATGTAAAGAGACGTTTACTAGATCGCACTTTAAATACTATTTTTTTTTCACCCTATAGACAGTTTGTGGATTGTAAGCAAATAATCAATATGCAATATAATTTACTGCACATGCGGGAAAACAAAGAGGTGTGATAATTTCCCTGTCATATTTTCAGGATATTGCACACAACAGTTTTATGAACGAACAACAATTTCCCATTCAGACTTCTGTCGACCACAGGTCTAACCATGATTGATGTGTCTGATTGGCTGAAACAACAGCTGCCCTCGCGTGACCAGTTACCCAGATTTTCTTTGTGGCCTTTGTCGGTCTTGGTTAAAAGGTGATTTGCAACCTTCATGTTGAACTTTATAATGAATATTGAGCAAATTGCTGGAGTACTTTGCTCATCACATCAGTATGTGTTCGTTTCTGAGATGTACTTTGTTTACCATTCCTGTAAGTGTTTGATTGTTGTGTGTTTAGGTCTTTATTTTAGGAGGTCACTGCCGCTGGCATTCACATTTCACTTTTTTGTTCTTGTTGTGGTAGGGATTAGTTTTTTTTAGAATTTTTCCAGGGCAGCGGCCTTGATCGGCCTGCTTTTCTCGATTTCCAACTGCCAAGGGATCTTTAACGTGCGCAAGGTGCCTATGAGCCAACTGAGTTTTTCGTCCTTGTCCGAGAAGACTAGGTGCTCGATCGTACCTACCATAGGATCAGGGACAGCATTCCCCCCCCCCCCCCCCAAAAAAATCCAACATGGCTGCATCGACCAGGATCGAACCTGGTACCTTAGCATGAGAGACGAGCACTTGTCATCAAGGGTTCGGTTACTGAGATGCATTGTTTACCCTATCAGTAAGTGTTAGGTTGCTGAGATGCTTTGTTTACCATATTAGTAAGTGTTCATTTGCGGACATGCATTGTTTACCACACTTGTAAGTGTTCTGTTGCTGAGATACATTGTTTACAACATCAGTAAGTGTTTGGTTTTTCAGATGCATTGTTTACCACATCAGTAAGTGTTCGAGTGCTGAGATGCATTGTTTACATCAGAAAAGTGTTCGGTAGCTGAGATGCATTGTTTACCACATCAGTAAGTGATCGGTTGCTGAAATGCATTATTTACCACATCAGTAAGTGTTCCGTTTCTGGATTCCATTGTTGACCACATAAGCAAGTGTGCGGTTGCTAACATGCATTGTTTATCACATCAGTACGTGTTCGGTTGCCTCTGAGATACATTGTTCGCCACATCAGCAAGTGCTCTGTTACTGAGATGCATTAGTTACCAACCAGTAAGGCTTCGGTTGCTTGCGTTGCATTGTTTACCACATCAGGAATTATTCGGTTGCTGAGATCCATTGTTCACTATATCAGTAAGTGCCCTGTTGCTGAGATGCATTGTTTACCATTTCACCATTAATGTTATATTATTCGGGTTAACAATTACAGCATTTCACATTTATTAAAGCAATAAGTTTGCAAGACAGCCCGCGGAACATACGGGCTAATCATTCATTTTCCGATCCCCTGAATTGTAAATGTAAACCTAAGACCAAAAGAATTAAATTACTAGGAAAAAAAAAAAACATCACTAGAACGGGACTCCATGCATATCACATCAAATCCTACGTTAATTACACTCGGTTTATGTCCAAATCCACTTTAATTAAGCTGGTTTTAAGTTCCTTTATCAAATCACCGGCTATTCTCCGAATTGGAAACATCAGACGGAAACCAATCACACATTTATTGATAGTCTGTTATTTGTTCTGTCGTAATCAATTTTAAATGAATTTGTGTTCATAGCTGACAATGCACATCCGCTTCATACACATCAGCATTTATCATCAGAACAGTAATGCTATCGTTTACACTGCTGCACATAATGCTCAATTTACAACACATGGGATGCCGGAAAATGAAGAACTGATGAATGCTACAGAACAGTGATTCTCAAAGAAGAGCCACTTGGGAGAAATTTCAAATCTGAGGGGAAGGATTGGGACGTCCCCTTTCCCTAAAATTGTAGTAATAGGTTTTTGGCTTCTTTTCAGGAGAAGCAACAGGACTGTTTAGGAGTCTATATCAAAGATCGTTCGATTCGGCTGCGAATGTAATAATATAATATAAAAATCAATGTTTCGAATTTTACTAAGGTCTTAGGGAACGGTGACGGTATGATGGTGAACAAATTATTAGGTAACAATTCAAAACGGTCTAGGAATTGAGGGACCCTAGACTCACAGAATTGGAAGGTGGCCTAGGACTCTGAGAACCACTGCTATTGAACGAGTTTGGATCGCAATAGGGTGTGATCCAAGATGAATCATTCAGGGGACTTCCAACATGACCGGCTGAAGGATTTAGCATTTCCATCCATTTCAAGAGATGTTCAGATAATCCCAGATTACGCTGAAACTCATTAGCTGACTAATTCCCACGAGCAGTTCTGGGCGGCTCAAGAGAAAATTTGCTGGGATCAAATACGATTCAAATAATAAATTTTACACAGTAAATTCTCTTGCTTTTCCACGCCGTCTGCTTTCTCTACCTTGTGTTTCCCTAAGGTCTTACTGAGCGACAAACCTTTGACTTGTACTGTAGAATGGAAATCATGAAGGCTTTCGTCAGTGTATCTTAAACATGCTGGAAGTGAAACAGTTGAAGTGGTATTTTGTATTTCACGCCTCAATAAAGTAATTACACCGGAACCTGGAAGTGACACAATGTCACAGCGCATGAGTATTTTTTAGCTCCTCATACAGATCTTTGTTTGAAGAGACTCACTGCCTTTTCAATGGTCCGTATTTTTTGTGCGTTTTACGTACGTGTGTATTACAGAAAGAAATAGAAAGGGTCGTCTTAACATCAGTATGGGCCCCCGGGCAAAGCAACGCGATTTTCTTTCCAGTTTCAAAAACCAATGTAAATTTTCATGCATGGGGCCCTTTGAACCTTTGGGATGCCTCGGCAACTGCCCAGTATGCCCATGTGTAAAGACGGCTCTGTGCAGCTGCAGAAAACATTCGTAGTTTTAAAATACGCATCCTATAATGCCATTGTGGGCATTTCCATGGGACGTTGTAGAAAAATGCACCGCGGAAATTACATGTTTGCACGATTGCTGCAAGACGCACGAGTGAAAGAAAATACCTTCGTGAAAAAAATAATACGTTTCCTGGAAAGCTGTGTTAACCCTTTAGGCTCCATGTATCACCGGTGATACACAAAAATGTATCACTAGGCTGCAGTTCTCACAAGAACTCTAGACGAGAAAAATACTGAATTATACACTAAATCAACCCCTTAATTACGCCCCTAAGAACAAATTCTCACAGAATTTTCCCTCAAGCAGAAATGAGAGCGGGCCCTTGGCACTTGTGCCTCTTTTTACTTATAGTTTAGTGTCTTTCATTTTGTTCCTCCCCTCTGGTTTGTTTCTTCTTGTTTCTTTTACATCTTTCTTCTTCTTCTTCTTCCTAGCCCTCAGAAAGACCGTTTGTTCAGCTCCTGTTTCAGTCCCAGTGAAGATCTGTGTTTCTGGGAGTCCTTTCTTTTGTTGGTTTCGGCCTCCTCCCACCTCCCCCCCCCATTCCCCATGGAGGCTACCCATTAAGTTCGTGTGCTCGGAGTTGTAACTGGGGGGGGGGGGGGTATGAAAAGCTTACAGAGTGGGTGGGTGGGTGGATGGGTTGGGGAGCGTGCGTAGGCTTTTCAATTATGGTAATGACTTAAAAATGTTGGGTCTGATTGTTATTTTTTCAACACAGCAATTATTCATCATCGGAAATATTTTTGCTGTGATGAACATTAAAAAAAAAAGAGTCTGCTCATTTATAGAAAGGAATTGCCTTCAATGACGAACAGCAAGAACAACAAAAAAATGCAGATTTTAATGCGGAACTAATTTACCAGTGTATTGGGTTCCCAATCTCTTACACAAGCAAATATGTTGGAGGCAGGAAAACCTTCAAGTGAAAGATGGAATTTTGAAAACATACACATACATAAAAAGAGTGAAAAAGGGAAAAAAAATAAAAATTTATCTACCACTTGCGATTGGTGTTTGCAGCCAATGACGTCGATATACCGTTAAGCCCATTTATCATTTTTAGATATGACATTTTAATGCTTCCGTTTGCAGTTACAGTCGAGCTGGAGACAATTCGGATGGTGCGTGCACTGGGTTTACACCATCTTCGATTTGTTAACATTGTTGTAAACGTAACATGAATGGTCAGTGTCGGTGTGCGCAGATTCACTTACATAATTATAGCCCTCTTAACGTTTGCGAACTATCAACTCTGAATCCGTTCTTCATTTCCCTGGGTGGTAGGTGAGCAATTATCATACTGTGGAATTAAGGTGGTATTTTTTTTTATCTGTTTTTATTTTTTAGGTTAATGCCAGTTACAACAATATTGAGAACTCCCCCATGCAATAGTGATGTTTCAGGTTTCTGCCCTACTGTTCAATCATGACAAAATGCACAGAGACGATTTAGACATTTCATTTACTATATCTTTATATTTGTGTTGGTAAATAAATATAAATAAAAAAAAATAAAAAAATACAAATATAAAAAAAAAATAAAAAAAATACAACACAAATTTTAGTCTCCCCGTGAGAAACAGAACGTCATGGATGCATCCCCGCTCAAAGCATTGGCATCTCATAGACTATGTCATTGTGAGGAAGACTGACAGAAAGGATGTCCTTGTAACAAAGGCGATGTGTGGTGCCGAGTGTGGAACTGACCACAGACTCATTGTTTGCAAGCTCAGACTAACATTGAGGCGCAATAGACGCCCTCAAGGGAAAGCGCCACCTAAACGCCTAAATGTTTCAAAACTCTGCTCAGCTGAGAAACAGAGCGAGCTCTCATCAGAACTCTCCTCAAAATTGGATTGCGTGAATTTTGACCCTGAGAACATTGAACAGAGCTGGACTGACCTAAATACGACTGTACACTCTTGCGCCAGCAGCACAGTTGGTTTTCCTGTCCGCAAGCACCAGGACTGGTTCAATGATAATGATAATGAAATCAAAGTGCTCATCAAAGAAAAAAATAGTCTCATCCAAGCTCACTGCAGTGACCCCTCTTCCACAGCAAAAGCTGATGCACTGCGTGCATGTAAGGGTGTACTCCAGAAGAAGCTGAGGAAAATGAAAAATGACTGGCTTGAAGAGCGAGTAAGAGAAACTCAGAAATATGCCGACACAAACAACACTAGAAAGTTCTTTGAGAGCCTCCGAGCTGTGTTTGGACCATCCCGCTCTGGCACTACGCCACTTCTTGCGTCAGATGGTTCAACACGCATTGTTGAATTGAATGCCATAATTCAGCGTTGGGCAGAACATTTCGGAGGTGTGCTAAATCGGCCATCAAATATAAATACTGAGTCCATTGACCGCCTCCCTCAGACTCCTATTAATGCAGCTCTTGCCAAGCCATTCACAGCAAATGAGACCCGAACTGCCACAAATCAGATGTCCTTTAACAAATCACCAGGCGTGGATTCAATTCCTGCTGAGGTGGATGCCTTCGGTGGAGAAAAGCTTATTGAAAGGTTGACCGAGTTGTTCAATCATATGTTGAAAGCAGGGAAGCTGCCACAGGACTTCAAAGATGCTTCAATCATCCATCTGTACAAAAACAAAGGGGACAGCCAAGTCTGTGACAACCATCGGGGAATCTCTCTACTTTCAATTGCTGGCAAAATATTGGCAAGAATGCTTCTGAATCGCCTTCTTGATCACCTCTCGTCAAATGACTTGCTTCCCGAGAGCCAATGTGGCTTTCGTAAAGAGAGGGGAACGGATTTTTGCTGCCAGACAGATTCAGGAAAAATGCATGGAACAAAATAAAGCGATGTATATCACATTCGTTGACCTCACAAAAGCATTTGACACAGTGTGTCGTGAAGGCCTCTGGAAAATCTTGGCGAAGTTTGGGTGTCCACCCGAATTCATCACAATAGTGCGCCAGTTTCATGATGGCATGCAAGCTGCAGTCAAAAGCAACGGCAGTGTTTCAGAGCCCTTTGCTGTCACAAATGGGGTAAAACAGGGTTGTGTCTTAGCCCCAACTCTGTTCAGCATCATGTTCTCTGCAATGCTACAAGAAGCCTTTAGCTCTCCTCCTCAAGGGGTAAGCATCAAGTACCGAACTGATGGCAGTCTATTCAACCTCAGGAGACTTCAGGCAAAAACCAAAACCAAAAGTACTCAAGTCTGTGACCTACTATTTGCTGAAGATTGTGCACTTCTGGCACACGATGAGGATAGCATGCCAAACTGTGTTGATAAGTTCTCTAGTGCCTGTGACAACTTTGGCCTCACAATAAGCACTAAGAAGACGGAAGTGCTCCATCAGCCTACTCCAGACGACAAGTATCCTGTGACCCCAAATATCAAAGTCCATGACAGTCTTCTGAAGGTGTCGGAGAACTTCACCTATCTTGGCAGTACACTGTCTTCCGCGGCTCGTGTTGATACTGAAATTCTCTCAAGAATCAGCAAAGCCAGCTCTGCATTTGGCAGGCTTCGAAAGAGAGTGTGGGATGTTGCCGGCATTCGCACAGACACTAAGCTGAAAGTGTACAATGCTGTGGTCCTTCCCACCCTACTCTATGGGGCTGAAACCTGGACAGTGTACCAATCGCATGCCAGAAAGCTAAATCACTTTCATCTGGCCTACCTTAGAAAGATCCTAAGGATCAAATGGCATGATAAAATTCCAGACACTGAGGTCCTCAATCGTGCCAAGGAATTGAGCATCTTCTGCCACCTGAAAAAAATTCAGCTACGTTGGGCAGGACATGTTGTCAGAATGCCCGACTCCAGACTCCCTAAGCAAATCTTCTTCTCTGAGCTCTCCAATGGAACGAGGAATGTTGGGGCCCCAAAGAGGCGTTACAAAGACACTCTCAAGCAATCACTGAAGGCCTTTGCCATTGATGTGAGTGAGTGGGAAAAGCTCTCGCTTGATCGTGCAAATTGGAGGGCGGCCCTTACCAGAGGCAGCAAAGCATGGGAAGCTGACAGAGTCCAGCAGGCTATCAAAAAAAGAGAACGGCGCAAGAAAAGGCCCAGTGGTACTGAACCAACGGAGCACTCTTGTCATTTATGCGGAAGGGTCTGCAGGGCAAAAATAGGACTTATCAGTCACATGAGAAGCCATAAGTCATGAACGAACAGTCTTTCCATTCTGTCCTCTGTGTCCTTTAGTTCTCTTTATTGTCCATGTGTTGAAATTCTCAACAATTTCTGTTCTTTATTCCTCTGGTGTTGTTAAGGTCATCATCATACCTGATGGACGAACTATTATCTTTATATTACACTCATTTATTTTAACAGAAGTTAAATGGTAAACAATTTAAGGCGTTGGGCATAACAAAACAAAAAGAAGATTGGAAAGACAGTTGCAGCAAGTTACAGATAGATGAAAATGAAAAGAAGGAAACAGGGGAAGGTGCTCGCCTCTCATGCCGAAGGTACCGGATCGATTGCCGGTCGGTGCAGGCATGTTGGAAATTTGTGATTTTTTTCTCACGATTTCCTTTCCTGATCCTACGGTAGGTAGGATCGAGCACCTTGTCTTCTCAGATAAGGACGGAAAATTCGGAGGGCCCGTGTGCACGTTGCGCACGTTAATGATGCCTTGACAGTTGGAAGTCGAAAACAGCAGCAGGCCCAACTAGGCCGCTGCCCGTGCAAAATTCTAAAAACAAGCTCCGCGGCTCCATGTCAAGATTCATAGCCACATGTCAAGATCCGCGGCTCCATGTCAAGATTCATAGCCACATGTCAAGATCCGCGGCTCCATGTCAAGATTCATAGCCACATGTCAAGATCCGCGGCTCCATGTCAAGATTCATAGCCACATGTCAAGATCCGCGGCTCCATGTCAAGATTCATAGCTACATGTCAATATTCATAGCTACATGTCAAGATACACAGCTACATGTCAAGATCCGCAGCTACATGTCAAGATCCGAAGCCCCATGTCAAGAGCCGAGGCTATATTTCAAGATTCATAGCTACATGTCAAGATCCGCAGCTACATGTCAAGATCCACAGCTACATGTCAAGATCCGCCGCCCCATGTCAAGATCCGCAGCTACATGTCAAGATTCATGGCTACATGTCAAGATCCGCAGCTACATGTCAAGATCCGCAGCTACATGTCAAGATCCGCAGCTACATGTCAATATTCCTAGCTACATGTCAAGATCCGCAGCTACATGTCAAGATCCACCGCTACATGTCAAGATCCGTAGCTACATGTCAAGATAAGCAGCTCCATGTCAAGATCCGCAGCTACATGTCAAGATTCATAGCTACATGTCAAGATCCGCAGCTACATGTCAAGATCCACAGCTACATGTCAAGATCCAGAGCTACATGTCAAGATCCGCAGCTACATGTCAAGATTCACAGCTCCATGCCAAGATTCGTAGCTACATGTTAAGATCCGCAGCTCCATGTCAAGAATCTGCAGCTCCATGTCAAGATTCATAGCCACATGTCAAGATCCACAGCTCCATGTCAAGAATCTGCAGCTCCATGTCAAGATTCATAGCCACATGTCAAGATCCACAGCTCCATGTCAAGATTCATAGCTACATGTCAAGATTCATAGCTACATTTCAAGATCCGCAGCTCCATGTCAAGATCCGCAGTTCCATGTCAAGACCCGCAGCTCCAAGTCAAGATTCAGGGCGCAGCGAGAATTTCGTTCAGTGAACTCCCTGGTCTTTACATGTCGTCGCCGGAACCCTCTCGTGAGCTGGGGATTCAATTCTTTGCCCATTCTGCGGATTATCCCTCGGTCGCCAAAAACAACAACAACAACAACAACAAAAAACGCGGCTGTTCAGCCGATTAGGCCTGCAACATTATTATTTCACTTCATGGTGACAAATTTCAGGAAGATCTCTTCAGTAGTTTTCGAGCCTACTGGTAACAAAGAATATCATAAAAACCACAGAAAAACTGTGGGGTCGCAGCAGGGCTATAAGCAAAGTCAAAATTGGGCAAAAAGAAAACATTGTATGTTGCAAAACCCCGCGTGAGAAATAAAACCCAAACAATACAAAGCAAACTAAAGAGAAGACAAAAAATACACAAATTTTCGGCTTTCGCCTTTGTCAAGTGAAAAAAACGAACAATAAAAGACTTCAACAGGAACGAAGTGAACCAGTTTACTTAGCTGCGAGTTCTTGCTTCGTTAGCAGCACCAAAGCACGTCCGTCCGCCATTCTCACGCGGGGCTTCGCAACATACAACCTTTTCTTTTTGCCCAATTTTGACTTTGGTAACAAAGAGAGTTTCTTGTAGTTTTCCTCACACGACAGGGGAACAAGCAAATTTTCGCATTGTTATTTTTCGAACAAAAAAATCCCAGGGACACATCCTACGGATTGTGCATTGCTTAATGCAACATTAATCTCATAAAATGAATAAATCCATATTCCGTGTCATTATGTGTCCTCACATGCTGGTGCAACAATGGATGAACCAAAAGAAGGCGAAAACGAAAGATCGATGCTTTGCTAATAGAGAAATCATGGATTTAATACCCCTATAACCGAAATCGCGCTTATGCCAAATGTTGAAAGATCCCTGGGTCGACTTGATATAAGCAGGGGGTCCAAAAGTGTGGATCCTCAAACAAAAATGTATTTAACCCACTAGGCCTCGCCCTCATTTCTGCTCGTGGGAAAATTCTGATTTTGTGAGAGTTTGTTTTTAGGGGCATAATTAGAGGATTTTCGTGATCATTTGGTCGATTTGGTATAATATATTGCAGAAATGACTAAAAGTAACTTTTGTCGCCCTGAGTTCTTGCAGGAATTCCATCCGAGTGGTAAACAGCTGGGTATCAGTGGTGAATCATGGGGCCTAGGGGGGTTAGACGTTTTATTGCAGTAAATGCTCAGATTGACGACCTTGGAGTTCGGGATACGTGTGTATATGCGGAACGTTCAACATTTCTTAATGTAGCAACTGCGGCACAGAGCATTTATGAACTGATGCTCATTGGGCATAGAGGCTGCAAGTCCTGGGTTGGATCGCTCCAAACTATGACATCAGAAACCATCTTAGAAAAATAAACAATTCTGGAGAGCAAAACCAGAGTTTGCTAAGATAACGGCTTGTTTTCTAACCCATGGACTTGACTGTCCTCTACTCTTGCAGACCTGATATGCTATGCCACCCCCACCCCCCTCCCAAATCATCCTTCCTAGAATTATTTTGTCGCAAAGTTTAAAATAGTTTTCTTTCAGAAAGTGCTCCATGAGAAGTCTTTGGTCAGCGTGATTAATTTGATCAAACAAGACAGAAGCATGAGTGACCCTGAATTGTCTAACACCATCATGCGCATGCTTGCACTTCTTGATCTTTGCTCTATGTTACTCCGCCAGTGGAGGCCGATGGACCTTTGAAGGTACTCGAATTTAGAAGTGTAAAAGACAGCTTGTCACCACAAGTAACTCTGAGAGAGCCAAGGAATTCAAATACATCGTATTTTTAAAAATATGTTTATTCCTAATCTGAGCATATAAAACAACTGGTAAGGACAATAATTATCTGTTATTTACATAACAATGCTGAGGAACTGAATGTGAGGTGGAAAATGACTTTAAAGTGCGTAGAGCTTGCGATTGGCGGAATTGAGGTTTATATAAATGTTATTTATCATTATTATCATTCTTATTATTGCTCCGCCTCCCCTCTCTTAAATCATAATAACCACCCAAATTCTTAAGTGGACATTGGAATTTATTCAGAGTTAATAAAATAGGAACGTTATAACTGATTATCATAGTAAATCTGAATCACGTCACTGTATTTTGTATTTGTATTTGTATAACTCTTTAATCCCATTGGAAATTTGCATTTGTGCCATTGCAGCCCAGTTATAACTGGAGCAGGCACGTCGTCGCCACCGGCGGATTTTTTTTTTTCGGGGGGGGGGGATGAGGGAGGAGGAGAGGGAATGGTAGGGATGAATTTTTATTTAATTTTGCCCGGGCAGCGGCCTGTTCGGCCTGCTCTTTTCGATTTCCAACTGTCAAGGTATCTTTAACGTGCGCAACGTGCACACGGGCCCTTCGAATTTTTTCGTCCTTATCCGAGAAGACTAGGTACTCGATCCTACCCCCAATAGGATCAGGAACACGGAAATATGAGAAAAATCTCAAACTTCCAACATGCCTGCACCGGCCAGGGTTTTGAACCCTGGGACCCTTGGCATGAGAGGCGAGCACCTTGCCTCTAGACCACCTTGTCCCTATAATTACAGTGCACGATATACCGACTTCCGTTTTTTTCAATCACGAACAATTACTGTATATCATGTACAATCGAGGCCCAAACTGTTGATACAGGCGAGGAAATTTAAAACCTTCAGTTGTTCCGGGTTTATAAATAATTCTTTCAGCTTTGTATTTGTAGCGGCTCCATGCCGCTGGCCCCATCACGAACCCGCGTAAGTGCGAAGGACCTAATTTCACTGGAGAGGAGGAAAACCCTGGTTCACTCGAGATTTCTTCCTTACTCTAAGTACATTTTTTCTGCTATATCAATAAATATTTTCTATTTCCGCTTAAGACAAAGTAAAATTGATCTAATGAGTACATAGAATAATTATTTTGCCAAACACGTGCGGTTTCATGAGAGGGTTAGCGAACAAAACATCGTACGCACGGGACTTAAGGAAGGAATTCATTGTTATTAAGTGTACGTTCTGATATCTATATAAAAAACAGATTTTACACTAAAAGTAATAATGTGCAGTGATACGGTGATTTACTGATCAAAGCTGTATACAAGGCACTGCCTGATACCCCTTAATCTAAGTGAAACACACAGTATGTCATTAAATGTAAGAGTTTTCTAACCAGGATCCTTATGTAATATTAAAGACAAACCTGACCCCATCTGGCTATGTCACAGTGCCTAGGGCTTGATGGCATTTAGATTTTTTTTAGAAGGTTCGCGTGTCATATTACGGGATCATTGAACCGGACCGTCATACTTTGAGAGCGATTAACCAGCGGCAGTAATATGCCTTGTAATCCTTTCAATGTTCTGCTCATTCAATTTGGTAACTTTGTATTTATTTTTCAAATGTTTTATCATTTGACTAGGTAAGATAAAATAGCAATCATCTCATTATCCCATGAAAGAAATTCATTTTCACAGAACACATTTAAGAGCACATACGTGTATCATTACATGAACATATCATAACTCAATGACAGACATAACACATCAAGTAGCACGCCATGGAACCTTAATAAAATATGACACTGATCTATCTAGAAATGCGCTGTTGCTGCGAATTGCAGATGGCCAGTTTGGATTTTTGTTTATTTTAATCTCGCCGAGATCTGAAAGCTCGCATTATTCCCGTGATTTCTCTTTGCTTGAGAATTTATTGTATTGTTATCTGGTTGTTATCTTCCTAAGGCCGGGCTTTACGTAATACAACTTTTTTTTGGTGCATTTTTTAAAAACATTGTTACCTGGCTGTTCACCTTAAGTGAGGATTTTAACAGATTCGCACGGCAATGATCAGTTACCTACAACGACGACACTAAGTGTGGATATTGTTAATATTCCAAGGTCGATAATAAAGTTCATATCATTGAGGGGGCCACCCATAAAGTACAAAGCCTCGATCTAGGCGATTTTTTTACCCCCCCCCCACCTTTTCCCTCCCTGGCACGCTATTCATACGCTTGTCTCCGTCCCCGTCCTCTTTTTATGAGCGCAGGGCTATCAAAACGCTGAATGACCATAGTAAGATCTGATATTTTGAAACTTAAATGGGAAATTGCAAGGGTTCTTTGGCTGTTTCACCAGAAACATAACCTGTGTCTGAGTTTTATACAATCTTAACACCTATTTTGTTGAAGAAAAAAAAACAACATGTAAATAAAAGTAAACTTCTTTTTTTTATTCATTACCTTAACTGAAAAATGTGTGCACACTTCATAAAATCCCTCTCCCCCAATGAATGCTCTTCGTACGCCGGAGGGACATGCCAACCCCCTCCCCACTTTCCGAGTGGACGTTCTTTATGGACGGTCCCAAGTCACAGGACAACGGACAGGGCCAGGCAATGGCTATTGAGACAGATTTCCTCGGTGAATTTCCGGAATTTAGACTGTCATGCAGACTCACAAAACGACGGTAATTATATTTATTAACTACAGACACACAAGACCGCCCTAGATTGACGAATTTTACTGCCAAAAATACAAGACAACCTTCCTTTTTCTGCTGTCGTTCACTGATGCAAAATATCCCGGTTTATCCCATTTTGTATGGAACTCACACTTTTGCGCAAGATATCATTGACTCATTTGTTTCAGACATCTTTTGTTGATGCTGGCTACGCACAGTTCATGAAGTTTTAATGCCGCAGCGCTAGTAGGCATCGGGTGGAACATCCGTTACCTGATTGTTCTGGAGATAAGGGACGATGCTAGGGGACGCCCATGAGGCATGTCAATGTTTAAAACCACCTACAAGTTTGAAATTGACTTACCACCATTGTCCAGATCGCTGATTTCCTGGACTGGTTTCATTTTTTTCAGATTCAATGAGTGCTTCATTGCAAAGCAACAATTTATAGCCCTATGGCAAATAGAGAAGCCGATTTTCACTTTGGCTGAAACAAAGCAAAACAATATCAATATGTCCCGAGATGGCGTTTAGCGGAATCCCGATTTGCTGCAATTTCCCACACACAAAAAAAAAGGAGTGCACAACACATAATGCACAAGGGATTTGCCTTTGCGTGTCACATGCCAATATTCTTTCAAATAGAAAAAAAGATTTCCCGGCAGGCGGTGGAGAAAACAATACCTTGGGGCAAAACAAGCATTATTGTGTATTGGTCGAACGCCACGGGTTCATTAAGATTAAATAAAAATTAAATTAAACAATGCACCCTAAGTAACCATCACTGTAGCGTACTCTTCCACTTCGGCACGGGCTCCCTAGTGTGACCCTGCACCTAACCCCAGTGCCACTTGCCGTTTATGGGTTAAATAAAAAAAAAAGCAGTTTTGAATTCAGATTTCTCTTTTTGGACTTCTTTGTGCGGACTACTTGGCCACCTATCTTTTCCTGCGTTCACTACCACGTTCGGAAAGGCAAGTAGCCACTAACTTTGTCGTTTCAATAATAGTATGTTTCCTGTCATCTCAGATTGAAATGGTGATTTCAGACTTCCTGGTATGGTTTTAGTAAACTGATTTGATATTTTCAGAAAAAGAGGTTTTTGGGCGTAATAAAGCAAAAAGATGACAGAAAAAACAACAACAACAACAACAACAGACATTTGCAGTGCGCTCCAGACAGATGAAAAGGAAGCCAAGGATACAGGGACAGACAAAAATGAAGAAACAAAATGAGAAGAGAGACAGAGAGAGACAAAAGAGACAAGGAGAGAGAGAAGGGAGAGAGAAAGAGAGAGAGAGAGAGAGACAGAGAGAAAGAGACAGAGAGAAAAGAAAGAGAGACGGTGTTAAGGAGAGAAACAAGCACTCTGCACGCGCTGACAAATAGATGAAACATAGACTAGAAGAAGAATATGATCGAGTTTCCCAGATGGTATCGCCTATCGCTTGGATCACTGCTGAGGATCGATCAGCTTGCTGGATTACGCTTTGATCAACTAGACTCGCACATTTATGCAAACTTCCATTCTGTGCGAGCGTTCTGCAAAACAGGAGGCGGAAGAAACGTGTTGCGCAGAGAAAGGGGAAAATTTGAGGTATTGTGTATTTAAGTGTGTTCGTGAGAGCGTGCATTACGAATCTCGAGGTCCACACGATCTCCCTGTACCTAACTTTGTTAGGAGTTACGAGTGACACAAGTGACTAACTGCCTAGGAAACTCAATAAATAACAGCAAATCAGCGACACAAACGAGTTTCAATGCCTTTGGTTTTGGAAACAAAAGAAGGGCATTTCTTCTTCTGTCTGATTTCTTTTACGTCAAAATCTGTGTGGTTTTCTCTTGTCCATGCTCAGGAACTGGACAGTATACCCTGTTTCCTGACAAAAGTTCGTCAACGTTTGAAATGGCTCCTAAACCATTAGGTATTGCCGGTGGCCGTGTACTTTAAACGACAGACAGTAAGTTTCGTGTCTTACCACGCTTACTAAGATGTACTTCATATCATGCCGTTAGTTCTCGTTTGTTCTAGCTCCATTTTCTGGAAAAATTGGAGATCTTTTAGTAAGCAGAAGAAGAATAACAAATGCACACCTTGACACTTGTTTAAAATGCGCTGTGGCACCTATCAAGTTGTTTCACAGTTCTAACTCCGTATCATAATACCAAAGCAGCAAAAGTATAACCTCGAATTTCTCAGTTGTGCAAAAAGTAGAGTTGGAACAAACAAGAACTAAGGTCACGATTTCTATCTTCACACATCACAGTCCTTGCCTTTGGATTCAGAAGAAAATATGTTCCACTCCATTCTAAACTAACCATGGCAGGAACTGAGTATGGTTTCAGGTCCAGAGACACTTCGCCAGCGTCACAAAGGTGTTTTTATCTCAGTCTGTAAAGAATACAGACGCCCAGAGACCAGTGCATCACTTTCTTTGCTTTTCTCGGTTTTTATGAAATTACTCAGAAAATCTCCAGAAATACCAGTGACCGAACTCCAACATTTTAAAAATTCATTCTCGGCTCTGCAGCTCTATAGAAGGGATAAATAGAAATAGTCCAAGCCTCATATAACCACCCAGACTTTACAATAAACCCCGACCACGTGATCCTGATGATCTGAGACAGGGAAGCCATTTTATGTAGCCATATTTGGAACCAAGACGTGAGCCGACGGCTCTCATCAATTTTCACACACAAAGGGCCAGGCAACCCGTGCGAACTTCAATCTCACGTACATTGTGAACAAGGCAGCTTGCAATCTATCGCCCTGGCCAGACAGCACACACCCTTGTCCCCTCGCGCCAAATGGATATACGCGGGGAAAAAAAACCCTTTCTCTTAAGACATATTGCACGAAATCAGAGTGAATATTGAGAAACATTCAAATATGTGTGGAAAAGTGAGATAAGCACGCATCATAATAACAGTCTATACCCAAAAAACTCTCTCATAATCCTATTATTTACAAATACATAAAAATAAAGGAAGAATAATATTTAAATCCACTGATATTCAGTAACACGAACCTAAAAAAATATATACAAAAATAACCGTTCTATCTTTGTAATAATGAACATCAATTTGAATAGAAGAAAAAGCGAGGACTACAATTAAGAAACAAGCTGATCAGCCTCATCCAAAGCTTTTATTCAACAATACCAAAGAAACAATAAAGGCGACCGAGGAAACAAACAAAAAATAAAAAAGCAAACCCAAAAATCTTGCGGAGATACTAATTTTCCCCAGGGAGCAAAACATGTTTTTGTTTTTTTTTTCAAATAAATTTTTCCCCATCATTCGTGACCTTGAATGATAAATCTGTATACACAAGGCGTAATATTCCCCCAAATCTGGCTTGATTCGACAGAGCCAGAGAGCTTTCAGGAATTCGATCTGCCTCCGTAACAGGGCAGCTGGGAAATTTAAAGACGGACAGGCACGGTACACACTGACACTCACATAGATAAGAAACCAAACTTCTCTGCGCAATACAGCTCGTCAGTTTGGTGTCAGTGGATGGCCAGTTGATACAATATTCATAGAACCTCTCTATTGCAAAAGCAATAAATAGCCGCAAGCAGTATCTTCTCTCCGAATGTATGGAGAGGTAACTTTCAAAACCTGCAAAGTGACTTTATATTGATTTTGAGAAAACGCGCTACTTTTGACAAACGCATAATACTGAATCTGAGAGGGCACTTACATTTTGAATGAAAAACACACTGACTTAGCGCGTTTTGATAGCCATAATGTTTTAGCTGCAGACAGGTTTTACTGCTGATTTGATGTTAGGAACCGCAGCTCATTTTAAAAAAAAAAATGTGACTTAGCAGGTTTTGCAAGTTGCCTCCTCGTATAAAAACATCACATATCGCACAGTAAAAACAAACATATCTCTAAAGCAAACTGAACAATAAGAAACATAACCCTCAGACAGAGAATTAGTTGACTAGAGACAAACAGACACTGTGCGACAAAAGGAACATCGGGCATACACAGAAGAAAGGCTTAAAATAACAGCAGAGAGGCGAGACATGTCTTTGACCAAGTGGATGATTGGAAGGGTGGATAGAAACAGTAATGAGTCGCAAATTGTTGCAGTCTGACCCACAATAATCCAACAATTTTCAGTTCCACAGATGGAAAAGTCGATGCAGTCAGTAAACGCTTGGGGCACTTCGGGAGGAAAACCAGTGACGACATATAACTCAAACGGCTACAAAAAAAAGTTTCATAGAAAAGGAGAGAGAGAAAGAGGAAAAGAGAGGGGGAGGGAGGGTGGGAGGAGAGAGAGAGAGAGAGAGAGAGAGAGAGAGAGAGAGAGAAAGAGAGAGAGAGAGAGAGAGAGAGAGAGAGGGGGGGGGGGGAGGGGAGAGAAAGAGAGAGAGAGAGAGAGAGTGAGAGAGAAAAGGGTGGGAGCGTGAAAGGGTAGAAATATATCTATAAAGTAAGTTCAATGAGCCTACCACGTTTTTCACTCTTTCCAGTGCCGCCGAAACAAACACAAACATTTACCAATGATCAGTAATATTGACATGAGCAAACAGACGGAGCCTCATATTAAAATACGGTGTAATTTTACTATCTGATATTGCGCAAATTTTGACATTCTGTAAATTACCTGTCGTACAATTTATTCTCTTTCACTGATTTTCAAGCTGGCTTGATATTTCGCAAATATCCCTTCGCAAATGAAACACTTTATGAAATGAAGTTGCGCAGCATCACATCTTAATGTCCAATATATCCTTTGAAATTTAGTTAAGTCTCCATATCAAACACATTCATTATCATAAAATCTTATTACAGATAAAACATACAAAATTGAGGCCCAATCGGGACAGTTCACCATTATTACATTATTTACTGCACCAACGCTAATTTAATGTAATTTTTAGGTAATATACATTTTTTTAAAAGTTGCATTAAGTAATTTTGTTAGGATACTCGGAATATAATGCTACAGTGCTGTCGATTCATTCGTGCAAATGGTCGATACGACAATAATAATGCTCATTACCACATTGTATTACCATATCAATGACTTTATTTTTTTTTTAAAGAGAAGAGCAGTTAAGTTGATCGCATTCATTCATTTTCATGACTTTCTGCTCCGCTTTGTGAATAAGGAAATGACGTTTTAGAGCTATTGTTAGTTTAAGTGTCCGATGACTGTGCTGGATGGGCAGAGACAGAATAGAAAGAATCTGTGAAAGAAAGGGGCCAGCTCCACATACTCTGTCTGCTTTTTCTATCTTCTTCTTCTTCTTCTTCTCCTCTCTCTCTCTCTCTCTCTCCCTCCCTCTCTCTCTCTCTGTGTCTCTCTCTTTTCAGGGCATGCAGATGAAATCTCCAAACCGGTACAGCTGTTATTAATTTTATTCACTCTTCCTGAGCACGAGAAGTCTGGGAAAGAATGACATTGAAGGAGAAAGACAGCGAGGGCGAGATGGGACGAGAAAGCAAAGTTTTCAGCTAAATTGTATAGACACAAACATTGTAAGGATGTCATTTCTTTGATCACGAGAAGATAATGCACAGATCAAGGTTATTCGTGAGTCTTGACACAGTTGCTACAGAAAAGTAAGGACTGCTTGAAATGAGACTGAAACGAAAAGAGCAAATCTTTTTAAATTGTAGGATCAGAAGAGGAGATTTCCATTCTCCCTAGTTGACCAAACTTTATTTTCTTTATGAAAAATGGGAGAAGAACAAAAAGAAAATGAGGATGGAGAGAAAAAGAACCAGGAAGGAAATGATGCCATCTATCCCTCCTCCTCCCCCAACAACAACAACAACAACAACAACAACAACAACAACAACAACAACAACAACAACAACAACAACAACAACAACAACAACAACAACAACAACAACAACAACAACAACAACAACAACAACAACAACAACAACAACAACAACAACAACAACAACAACAACAACAACAACAACAACAACAACAACAACAACAACAACAACAACAACAACAACAACAACAACAACAACAACAACAACAACAACAACAACAACAACAACAACAACAACAACAACAACAACAACAACAACAACAACAACAACAACAACAACAACAACAACAACAACAACAACAACAACAACAACAACAACAACAACAACAACAACAACAACAACAACAACAACAACAACAACAACAACAACAACAACAACAACAACAACAACAACAACAACAACAACAACAACAACAACAACAACAACAACAACAACAACAACAACAACAACAACAACAACAACAACAACAACAACAACAACAACAACAACAACAACAACAACAACAACAACAACAACAACAACAACAACAACAACAACAACAACAACAACAACAACAACAACAACAACAACAACAACAACAACAACAACAACAACAACAACAACAACAACAACAACAACAACAACAACAACAACAACAACAACAAAAAAGTAACCCTTTCATGTTCCAAACTAGGTGAGCAGTGTCTAATGACAACAGTAACACAGTCAATGTCGAACACAAGCTTCAATATTACGAAATCGCACTGGACACGATAGTTGAGTTTCAATGGATGCAAGAAAGTAGGTTTTCGAAAATGGAGCTCTATTGGAATGTTTCCTTGGTGTCAATAAAAGTGTGATGTGGACCATCATGCAATGCTCTGCCACTATCATGGGGATAAATAATTTTAGAAAGTGCCAAATCGCATGCAAGATCTGTGACGTCTAAGGAATTAACCCACAGAAATTGCTTCAAGTTAAGGGTAACTGATCATCAGGAAACATCTCAGATACTTTTATCATTTTCTCCCTCTCGTTCCTTCCTCTTTCTCCTGTTTCTTCCTCGCTTGGTAACTTCGTCATACAATGCTTCACTTCTTCTTTGTTCCGTATTTTGTTTTCCTCTCCTTAACCATGTTCTCCAAACTTAATCTCTCCGTATTGGGACAATGTTGTCGTCATGTTAAAACGGATGATCAATGTGGAGTGGAACGCGCCAGCGTAAGCTGAAAAAACAACAACAAAACCAAACGAAAGGCAAGTTATTTTTATACCACTATGTCAGATAGATACTATAAACTTGGTAATTCTGGACAAAAACCGACACATAGCCGCCACAAACCGAGATGGAATCGAGGAATTGGAGAGAAGAAAAGTCAAGATGTGGAAACTTGAACAGGAAAATCAATGACGCTATTTGGCGCTTGTCAGAAAGACTGTTAACGCTCTGTGCTTCCCTGTGATTCCCTGATTCCGAACAGGCGCGAAGCGGCCGTTCCACGTAATTCTGTTAGATCCTATTGAGAACAAGGATGTAATATGCCCCATTAGGCAAAGCTGCCTGCCAACTATTCGCCCACGATTTGAAAAGACAAATTAAGGCGTCTCTTGTGCAGCGGGCATGACTTCTGGAAATAGATTTCCATCTAAGTAAGCTCGCATTTCCGAGAGCATTCAATTTAATGCTATTCAAATTACGTTATAAACGGATTGTTTCCCCGGAAACAGACGATAACCTAATGCCTTTGACTAATAGCTACAAACGATGTATTCCTTCCACTTTATTCATCCTCGAATAGACCTGTTTACAGACAGTAAGGGTAACAACTACTAATCAGCTTTCGCCCGGCAGGCTTAGAGAGATCAATGCATAAATAGCCAACTCAGAACTGAAATATCTTGAGCAAATTGACAGCGTAGCCCAGATTATTTTGCGTGTTTGGGAGAAGAGATCCATAAATATAATGGAAAAATTTCACTTCCTTAAAGATCAGGTTCCTCCGCTCCGTAGTATCGAATGCAAACACAAATATTTTTCTTTGGTAAAGAACAGAGAACTAATTCCAGAATCTTGTCTTTATATCGCAGCCCTGTACAGTTGATTTTCACGAATTCATCGCAATACCCGTAATAAACATGTTGTCCGTTATTTTTTTCAAAGGAACTTACATGGAATAGTTGTTCTAGAGGATGGTTTAAAGGAACTGTTTACCCAGAAGTCGCAGTGTAAATTTTCTGTGGTTCATTATTTTCTCAAATTCTAAACGTTTTGCAATTTCTATAATCAGATATACGAAATTCCATTTTTCCCCCTTCACCCTCTGATACGCAATGCAGAAGATGACGATGTTTTTTCCCCACGATATCATATAATATTGGAGCTTGGACCCAACTTTGCGACCGCAAAGGCTTTTTTTTACTATGCAACGTAGAGAAATGAAACTTGGCACATGTATGTAAAATTTATTAAGCCTGTACGTGTCGAGCTCATTTTTTCCCGAAATTCTTTACTTTTCCCAGAAATTCAGTTATAATTATCAGTTATCAATTCATGATTGCGAATACGACGTGATAATGTACTTCCGTCAATTTCGTCATTTCCGCCTCTTACCGGAAATTGTAAACTAGAGTTCACGATCCAGCCACGCCAAGAAAACTTTGATAGTGATACCAGAGAGTATGGTGATACCGAGTATAGTGTTATACAGATGAGGTGAGTGCCATTCATTCATATCAAGAAAACTGTGCGTAAATATTTAGATCATTTTTTACGAACACATGAGCCCATGAAAAATGCTCGGTGCGCACTACTGTGCACTGTGTACTACTGTAATACTATCCTATCTATCTATTGATCGCCGATTTTATGTGGATGACCCAAAGTGTCTCGACATCAATGTCTTTGTGCTGATTCCTTTCGGTCTGGAGTGGTGAGCTTTGTTTTTTACCATTCGAAGAATGGGGCAGTTACTAGTACTCATAAATAAGACTGAGATATAAACGGTTGCTGTCCTAATTAGGACTTGTCTGTATGATCACAGAACAGCATTATGCATGATGTACAGTAATTGACTGAAATCGCCGATTTCCAGCTGCCGTGCTTAGTTTGAGAGTACCAAGTGTTTCCTAATGGTCAAAATAGAATACTAATGTTCACCGAAATGTTCCACAATTGCACTAATGATGATGTCCAATTCCTCTCTCCAGGCAAAATTACATAGTCTTTTGGAAAGAAACAAAATGGTAGTTTTTAAGTTAGTTTAGCAAGTCTTCCCGAGAGTGATGCAATACTGCTGCACTGACTGCCTGCAATTACATAAATCGTTCACGCCAGCAATCGTACATATCTCCATTACTTATTAATTGCAGCTCTGCCCTCTCTTTGATGCACGGATCTTTTTGTGTCGCAAATTACAACCGGCAAATTCGGATGATGGTAATGAAATTCTTTGCCTCCATGCTCAGAACGACGAGGTGACTCATTAATTCTTACTGAACCAGAGTGGTTAAAGCGATTTATCTGCGAGGGCTGGACAGTTATCGGGGAAAGTTTGATATTTTACATGAAATTTATCGTAAAACAAGAGATGTTTTTCTCCTATAGAAGACACACAATTTCATTTGACCACAGACAAATGGTGAGCCAAGGACTGGCAAGGAGGTTGGATGCTAATGTCTAAACAGTTTTAGATTTACCACAATCTCTGAATGATGGACATTTGTCTCTTTCAAATAGAGCTAACAAGACGAAAGATTTATAGATTTTCTAACGGCAAAAATGGAGCAGTTAGACGAAATGACTCTCAATTTAATGATGTAGAGAAAACAAAAGTTCACAGTTCCCCTATGCATGTAATTCCCTCGCTTAATTGCCGATGCTCACAAAATAATCGGACAATACGGGTGATCCAATAGGCAGTTAAGGAAAGTGTGTGTGGTGGCGGTGCCGGGTGTGGTGGAGGAAGACGGGGTGGAGTTGTCGCTTCTCATGCCAGTGGTTTGGGTCCGAACGATTTTGTCGCAACAGAATCGTTACTTATTCAAGGCTTGACACGATCAGTTTCAGATTAAGAAAAAGAGCGCCAGGTTTCCACTGGGCCTTCATAATCCCCCTGATCGATTCCTACAGTGCATTACTACGTTCCTGCTGTTTTGCAGCTCTATTTATTGGTACCAGTTACATGTGGGAGCCAAGTCCGCTGCCCAGACAGAGGAGTAGGTGTAAATCCCGGGCTATCTTCTGAAAACGTGTGACCTGTGATTGACTGCTGTGATCACCCCTGGCTTTGACCCTTAAGATCCTAAACATAAAGTTTACATTTCTTTGGGATTAACCCTATTCTACTAAAATATACAGTACAGTACACGTAAGTCTTTTGCCTGGGTTTCAGTAGATATGGTCTTTTTATTTTGTCTGGGTTTCAGTAGATATAGTTTTGTATTTGGGGTTCAGTAGATATAGTCTTTTGTCTGGGTTTCAGTAGATATAGTCTTTTGTTTGGGTTTCAGTTATAGTCTTTTGTTTGGGTTTCAGTAGATATAGTTTTTTGTTTGGGTTTCAGTAGATATAGTTTTTTGTCTGGGTTTCAGTTATAGTCTTTTGTCTGGGTTTCAGTAGATATAGTCTTTTGTCTGGGTTTCAGTAGATATAGTCTTTTGTCTGAGTTTCAGTAGATATAATCTTTTGTCTGGGTTTCAGTTATATTCTTTTGTTTGGGTTTCAGTAGATATAGTTTTTTGTTTGGGTTTCAGTTATAGTCTTTTGTCTGGGTTTCAGTAGATATAGTCTTTTGTCTGGGTTTCAGTAGATATAGTCTTTTGTCTGGGTTTCAGTAGATATAATCTTTTGTCTGGGTTTCAGTAGATATAGTCTTTTGTCTGGGTTTCAGTAGATATAATCTTTTGTCTGGGTTTCAGTAGATATAGTCTTTTGTCTGGGTTCAGTAGATATAGTCTTTTGTCTGGGTTTCAGTTATAGTCTTTTGTCTGGATTTCAGTAGATATAGTCTTTTGTCTGGGTTTCAGTTATAGTCTTTTGTCTGGGTTTCCAGTAGATATAGTCTTTTGTCTGAGTTTCAGTAGATATAGTCTTTTGTCTGGATTTCAGTAGATATAGTTTTTCATTTGGTTTTCAGTAGATATAGTTTTTTGTTTGGGTTTCAGTTATAGTCTTTTGTCTGGGTTTCAGTAGATATAGTCTTTTGTCTGGGTTTCAGTAGATATAGTCTTTTGTCTGGGTTTCAGTAGATATAATCTTTTGTCTGGGTTCAGTAGATACAGTCTTTTGACTGGCTTTCGGTAGCTACAGTCTTTTGTTTGGTCGATATAGTGTTTTGTCTGGGTTTCAGTACACATATTCTATTGTCCGGATTTCAGACCAGGCCTTTAAAGCCAATCCCTCAAACATTAAATACACGAGTCGGTGTTGACTATCTGCTTATTAACCAGCGCCATGCTCGGAGTTCGATAGTAGAAACCAGTAAAGTAATTCGAAATGGTAAAAGTACAACGTGGCTACACGACAAGTCTAGGTAGACACCAGCCGATTTTGATCCGACGACAAGACATGTCAAGACTTAGAGTGATGTTGACGTCACGACAGTGAGTTACAATGAGATCCATTAGTTGACCGGTGCATGAGATCTCACTGAAACTTACTCTCGTGACGTCAACATCCAACCAGCCTTAGTAGGCGCGAACTGATTCCACTCGTTGGATGGTGACGTCACAACATTGGCTTTCCATGAGAAATAAACCAGTTGATTAGTGGGCGGGACCTCATTGAAACAATGTCGTGACGACATCATCAAACTGGTTGGCTGATCAAAATCGACTAATACCCGCCTGGGCTTATAAATCAAGAAAGGGGTGAATATAGATCTATAAGTATGGGCAACTGACTTACTGATATTTTATTTACTTATTTATTTATTTATTTGTTGGTAAATTATTCATTTTTACTTGTCTCGGTAAAAGCAACTTATTATTGCCCCTTTGATCTTATTTCCATTCACTGAAATTACTAAATATATATTAGCCCCGACCTGATCTAAAGCTATTTCTTACAGCACAAACGATCAACAATTTCCTAGGAACATTTCTGTTATTTAAGTTAACCTGAAATTGAATCTTACTGAAAGATATAAAACGCATCAGTGATACGACACACTGTGATCTTTTAACAAACCCCACAGAAACTGACTTTAATGTCCCCCTTGGCGTTGTTACGAAAATAATATATTCAGTTGTGAACTTAAATTTAGCTACCGTTTAGCAGGACAATGTTTGAGAAAGACAACAATAATAACAGTAATGAATACCAGTTAGCATCCTGTCGGTTTTTCTCATTTTCCCCATACATTTTCCAGACCCTTGTTTTGATGAAATGAATACTGTGTTGGAACAGGTGTTGCTCACGCTATTTCTTTCGTTTACAACCTTTGCCCCGTTGGATTTTTTAAAAAAGTTTTCTATCTTTCTCATGAAATTCATCTCCTTTTTGCTCGTCCTTTGTTACATTCACCTCTTTTTCTTTCTTAATCACTTTTCTTTTCTTTCGCCTATTTCTTGTACCCCTCCCCCCCCCACCCCCCGCATATTCCTCTCCCCGGTTCCTCAGATTATTTATTCCCCCGGGGAGGGAGGTCACGCGGAGATATTGACGCCCTCATGCCTCAAATATTTTCTTTTTTCTTCCACATTATCTCCCCCCCCCCCCACCCCTCGTCTTCCCTTCTCATACTTTCCCCATTTCCTAAACTCCCTATACAAATATTTTTTTCCAGGCCTACTTCCAGCTTTTTGTTTTTGTTTTGTCGTAAATGTTTTAGCAGCTCAATTGTAAATTAAATCAGTTCATAAGAGCCTTCTCTTCCTGTTCTCCAGGCCCCCTCTTTAATCTCAAAGAGGTCTCCTAACATTTCACATTTTCCCCTCAATTTTCTTCATTCCCTTCATTTTTTATTCTTCTTTTCACTGCGCATCCTCTGGCATTTGATTTTTTTCTTTGCTCCTTCCTCCCTTTTTTGGATTCGAAAAAAAAAATCTCTCCATTCAGTAAAAAAAAAAAAAAAACGCCTCCGAAAACAACAAACAAACCCGAAGTTTGTTGTAAACTACATTTTTCAGTAACAACCTGATTAAAGACATGGTATGCCTCCAGCAGGTAAATCTTCTCTCCCAATTAACAAGATGTTTATCGTCATTCATCAGCAGCCGTTACTATCTATCTATCTATCTATCTATCTATCTATCTATCTATCTATCTATCTATCTATCTATCTATCTATCTATCTATCTGTCTGTCTGTCTGTCTGCCTGTCTGTCTATCTATCTATCTGTCTGTCTGTTTGTCTATCTGTCTGTCTGTCTGTCTGTCTGTCTATATATCTATCTATCTATCTATCTATCTATCTATCTATCTATCTATCTATCTATCTATCTATCTATCTGTCCATCTATCTATCTATCTATCTCTCTATCTGTCTGTCTGTCTATCTATCTATCTATCTATCTATCTATCTATCTATCTATCTATCTATCTATCTATCTATCTATCTATCCTGTGTATTTTTGTTTCTTTCAAAATGAATGCATGAAAAGTTATCTTTTTTTTCCTATTTGAAATTTCTCACACCCTGGCCCGCCAAGGCTCCTCTCGGTTGCTGCAATATTGACAGAAACGCAGTAAAAACAAGATCACATGAGCAAAATCCTTGACCTCACCCCGTCCCCTCCTCCCCGACGAAGTCCCATTTCACGGCTTATCCCCCCTGACTCATTAGTCCTATACGTTTCTTTAGGTCGTGACTACCAGTAGTTCCAAAACACTCGCTGACAACTACAAGACATAACACGGAATAATTTTTACTAACAATAGGAGAGAAACACTTTTGTGTAAACCGCTTTTCGGAAGTTCCACACAGCCCCGGCGACATACTGGCGCCCAGCGTGGCCAGACTCGCCCCCCTTTCCCCTGAGCCTCCAGATCTGTGCACCTCACCACAACCATCTCCGCGGGCTACTTGAACGTCCTGAGTTTGGTCGTTAAACTGGATTTATGGCCGGCGACAAGCCATGTTTCTTAATAGGGGAATCAACTGTTTCGTGGAAGTAGACGAAGCCTTCATGTCTCTGACAAAGTAAGGAAAAACATGGAATTCACAACTTCAGAAAGCTTCTTAGAGCAAATAGATTTCGTTTTTTTGTCCACAATGATTTAGTTGGATGAAATGACGCAGTTTGTCCAGACACCTAGAGCATGGCAGACAATAGTTATGGTCACACCTTATCCATGTCCAATTAACCAGAATTACGGCTCATAATATCTAGGAGATATACAGAATGCCACGGAAATGATTACCTTGATTTTTTTCCCCTTTTCTATAACTCTCTGGTGTGGATTGATATGTGGCAGAATGAATGACTTCAATAGCAGGAGATTGTGGTACAGTTTCAAAAACACTACAGACTTGCAAAAAGTATCAGAAGCATGCGGAGACTTTGTAAGTTTTGATTATTGAATATTAATGATCTTACCTGTGAAAGAAATCCTGTAATTCTTTGGCAGGGAATGATAATTATGAAAAGCTCTGAACAGTAAAAGAATACGCGACCTTCGCTCTTGTTTGCTTTATCTCCATTTTCTGAAATACTGAAAATCTTTTAGTACGTAGAAAAGGTTTAACAAATGCACAGTTGACACTTGTTTAAAATGCCTTGTGGCACTTATCATGCTGTTTGATAATTCCATTTATTTTAACTCCTTATCAAAATACTAAAGCCACACGTCGAATTTGGCAGTTGTGCAAAGAGTGGATTTGCCACAAACAAGAACTAAGATCGCGAGTAGTCTACCGAAAAGTTACTATCTTACAGCATCCATGCCTGAAATGCCAAAAATTATACACAACACTGGATAGTCTTTGGCATAAAGTCAGGTCCTGAAATTGGGATACCAGGCCGTTCCGATTGAAATTACAATCATTGAAAAATAAAAATAAAAACATTATGGAAGAGTTATCGGTATATAAACTGATTCGTGAGCTTTGAAATGTGATTTTGTTACCAAATCAAAGAAATGAAATAAACAATGCCCTTAGCATAATCCAATCTGACATAATTATGTGAGTGGATCTGGCGAAATCGGGCTCCAGGTGAAAGACCAAATTCCTGAGCAAATCCCTCCAAAGGGGGGACATTTTCTATGGAAACTGACATTTACCTACAAAATGAAAGATTGGCCATTTTCCTGCAATCAGTTAAAATGTTTTGCTTGAAATCGTCTTAGAAATATTTTATTTTCATTTTTTAAGGAGGTATAAACATTTCACATCCAGCCCGGTTTTGGTAGATCCTCTCACATACTGTCTCACCGAGAACTCAACAGTGAATACTTTCGTTACAAAATATAACTCGAGAAAGTGAGAGTAGAACTTTCGCTTAGACTTAGCTTACAGTTTGGATATTACTGGAAGCGAACCTCTGAAGTGAAAATTCTTTTATTTCTCGAGGGTCTCGACATAAGGCTGTGTGGGACCTTGTGGCGCTGGTAATGCGGACAGAAAATGCCAGAGGAAAAACTGTGGGGCGTGATGTGGATCTTGGCGTATTCTCTTCTTTCACTCTTGGAAGTGTTTGGAATTTGGGACCATCCATAAAGTACGTGCGCTCGATTTTCGATTTTTTTACCCCCCCCCCTCCCCTCCCCCCCTCCCATGTACTTTTTTCATACGCTTGGCTTCACTTCCCCACTCCCTTGCAGGACCGTACGACCCCTCTCAGAATGGTGAATGTCCATGCAAAGGCTTGAATGTTTTATAGGTTTTAAATCACGTTTTACGTGGACCATTTGCCTGTTCCATTATATACATAGCTTATATTCGGTTTTTATGATTATAATCCTACACTTCTACTTTAAAGAAAAAGTAATTAAAACCAAACTTTTTAATTCATTACCCTAATAGGAAAGCGTACGTACGTTACTTTGAACCGTCCCCTCCATTACAAGCATAAGTGCTTTATGGATGCCCCCCCCCCCCCCGCGGCACATAATTATAAGTAAACAATCAGAGAAATTCGAGTAAGCCGGATATGACAACCGTTTCCTCGGAAGAACTCGGCCATCTGATGCCTCTCGATTACAAGGTCCACGCCGACAATTCTGACAAGAATATACACTGCGTTTTTCTTGGAAGTGTATTGACCACCTAAAGCCAATGTTTGCTTGAATGGAAGTCATAGTGACTGCCTGGTCCAATGTCTTTCGCCTTTGTTACCAAATTAGTGCATACATTATGCTCCCGTAATGCATTCTTTTAAAATAAATATACCAGTTCTACACAGTGCACTGTAAGATAGTGATAACAGGACGTAAACGATGGTAAAATTTATCCCTCTGGTTATCTTTATGAATAAATGATAAATAACAGTTAAAAGATTACTTATTCAAGTAAGAATTATGGTTTAAAACAATATTCAAATAAATAAATAAATAAAACAACAGTTACCGTGGAGGCATTGCGGATTGTAAGACTAAGATGCACTTGATTTACTTTTTCTGGTGACTATTTTTTCAAGACAACAGACTTTCGTTCCGGATGACCGTTAGGTCCAGGATTTCTCTTGGGGTGCACATGTTTTTTTTATTTTTTTTAAATCGGTGATAAGACTAATGGTGAAAATCAATCGAAAATTTAAACATATCAATCGTTTCTTAACACTTCACTGTTAGGGTGGATCATGGAAAGGATACAAATGCATACATTGGCAATTACCATAGGGATTCTAGCATTATCACAGAGCTGTAATTCACTATGAAGCCACCACTAACTCCACACTCATGAAGGCAGAACCTGCAGAGTGGAAGATTATTTTCCATGACCCAGCATGACATGCTGAAACATCCTGATCTGACCCTCATGCATGAACAACTTTTGATAATCTTTTTTAAGACTATTCGGTGTGGCATTTGCTGCATGCGGACTCCAGTTCTTGCATTCCGCTTCAACATTTTGTCCTGTCAATAATTTCTCTCTCTCTCTCTCTCTCTCTCTCTCTCTCTCTCTCTCTCTCTCTCTCCCTCTCTCTGTTTTTACCCTTTCTTCTCTTTGCTCTTCATGGTCTTTTCATCTTTTGTCGCATCTCCATAATATTCATCTTTTTCTTCTGATCTATAATATTACTGCACCTCTCTTAATCTATCTCATTCGTTTCACTTTTCTTTTTGTCCATTTCGGTCCTTTCTTTCTTCTTGTATTATCTCCCTCGCTTCTTTTCGGCGTTCGCTTACATTCGCATTCCAGAAGAGATCTTTTTCTTTGATGACCAAACATCTCATTCTTTCACTTGGAGATAACAAATCTTCCATCTCCCCTTATTGATCAGGACTACTCAATATTCAGAACTCACACATTTTTCATTGTGTTTTCTTGTCTTCCTATTTTCTGTTATGGCTTTTTGATTGGCTTTGCGCTCATTGGCTGGCATAGGAAAGAATAGACACGACACTATAGCGCCAATGAGAAAATGTTTTTTTCCCCCAAGCTATGGGTTTCTTTTTCCGCGTGGCTGTGATTTGTAAGGCACAACCAAAACCAGAGATCTCATTACAATGGACAACGAGTCTGATGGGAGAAGGGTAGAGGTTTAGCTCATCCCCAGTGACAAATAGATGAAGACGGGGTGAATCTGCAAGGGCGGGGTATCAGTTCTTTGAGATAATGATAAATATGTAACAAACACTTATTTATAACTCTCTCCTGAAAAGCAGAGCAAGACCAAAAGGATGATAATAAAAATAAACTAAAAAATACAGCAACTGAGAAACGTTTGAATTGGTGTCTAGACCGAACACTGCTTTTGCAATAATTTTAGCTTTTCACTTTCGTCCAAATGTGAAAGCTGACTTTTTAAATTAGATTCCCGGGAGACAAGGGAGATGCGGCAGTAAAAGAGACAGATTTAGTGATCATTATAATGAAAATCACCCAGTGCTAACCCAGTTTGATTTTATGCCACTGGAAAGAAAATCTGGTTGTCTAAGTGCTATATCTGAGACAGTCAGAGATGTATTTCAATAAAATGACAGCAGTTTGGAACACCACTTTGATTTTGTTGCGTTGGTCTGAAACTATCGTTTAGATATGCTAAAAATTGCATCATTTGTTAAAATACAATTGAAGAGGTTAGAATTAGTAGGTGTGTAAGTACCAATAGCACTTAGATCGTTTCGAATTCTAATTTTCTAACTGAGGGGTTTACCTCAATTATCAATGAGTGTAAAGTTAGACAACTTGATATAGGCAGCTCATAGTTATCAGGGAGAATACTTGTATATAAAACTGTAGCAGGAATAACTTTTTGGGGTGGGGGTGGGGGGGGGGGGTTAAATGCAATCTTGGAAAATTGCTTTGGAATTCTGGCCATGTGACGATGTTACAAGAGTCTATAAAGCTGTCAACATTTTCTCACGGATTTCGTATTTTGTGTTTTTTGTGAATATCAAAGGGATCAATCATAACAGAATGACTTGAGGAAAAACACATATAGAAATACGTTCATAAAACTTTCTGATCATCCATACAAGCTAAGTTGTAGAAAAATGGGCTTCTTCCCAGTAATAAAGTGTATATTTGCTTGGAGAGGATGGGGGAATGTGTAACCATTCAGCAAGCTGATTATGCCTTTCCGAAACACATCAAATAATAGAAACGGCAGTTTGCCATGCAAACTATGTACATTTTAGCATTTGTGGGAGACATGCACTGTTCTCTATTAGCCAGCGGTTAAGCTCTTTATCCAACGTCCATAGTATTCTGCTAGCACTCCTGACGCTGTTCCATCCATGTCGAGAGACGATTAATGGAACGGGTACTCAAAATCCACTCTATCATGGTAATGTACGATTAATGCCGTTGTAATGGCGGTGAGACCTGGCCATGTCCTTGCTCAGCTCTGATCACCCAGGCTTTTGGCAACTGTTGATTCTATCGGTCACCATACCTCCCGTCCCCTCCCCCAACTCACCACACATACATATATTTATGTGGTAATGTGAAAGGGGCGCCATGGAAGTGATTACAGAAGATGACTAGCACTACGAATGGACATACACACACACAGAATATGTTAACATAATTTATGAAAAGCCTGTTTCTGCTGTTTATTTCGGTATTGGAACAAAAACAAAAAACCTGTGGGATCCCAGCATGGCTTGGCACAAAGTTAAAATATGGCCAGTGTATTTCAGAAGCCCTAATGGCCATTGTGACTTGTAAAATGGACTAATTTTATAACAGTGGTGATGAATTTCAAGCGTGCTGTTGAGTTTCGTCTCTGTCATTGTAACTCATTTTCAGTGTTTTTGTATTTCAATACGTACTGAAATTTTTTTTTCAGGGGATAATTTCATCCAAAAATTTAAACAGTGGTTTTCCAAAAGTCTCAGCTGTGCTAAAATGTCACCGAAAATTTAAGTGGTTTTTCCAAAAGTCTCAGCTGTGCTAAAATGTCACCGAAAATTTAAGTGGTTTTTCCGAAAGTCTCAGCTGTGCTAAAATGTCACCGAAAATTGAAGTGGTGTTTCCGAAAGTCTCAGCTGTGCTAAAATTTCATCGAAAATTGAAGTGGTGTTTCCGAAAGTCTCAGCTGTGCTAAAATATCACCCAGAATTTTCTAAATTGTCTCTTAGGAGGACAAAACCGCAGCTATGCCCTTAAAAGCTGGGTTGCATTTTTGCCCTCTCTCTCTCTCTCTCTCTCTGTTTAGGCCAAAATGTTAACTGGTACTAGTAAAAAATAGTGGCGGGTAGGATAAGGGCAGGAAGAAATGTGACCAGACAGCGGTGAAAGATTGATATAAATCCTTTCTAAAGGAGAGAGGAATGGAGAAATAAAAAAAAAGACGGAAAAAGGCTGGAGGGGCAAAGGGAGGGTGAGGGAATGAGAAAAGTGTGAAGGAAGAAGATGGGACCAGGCAGAACAAAGAGCGATGCCAGTGATAGAGACGGTTCGCAAAGCGGATCAGAACAGCCCCAGACAAACCGGATTAGTATGGATGGACAGGAGAGAAGATGAGAGGAAAAAGCAAGCCCACTTCGAACATTTATTCACAATATAGGGGGAAGGAAGAGGGGTCACCAACAAAGTTTTTGGGATAGTTTTAATAATAATTAAAAAAACAAAACAAAACAAGGAGAAAAGAAAAGACCAGGGAAAGATGATGAATTCCAGATGACGAGACGAAATGAAAAAAAGATAAAATCTACTATGAAACGTGTTTGTTAAACCTACATAATATTTATGAAGACTTCGCAAAAAAAATTTTCCTTCCCTGGAAGACATTATACAACACAAAGAAATACCAGTCTGGGACAATGTACGTCCAATAAAAACAACAATAACAACAGCAAAATAACCACGATCCACAGTGAATGTAGAACTGCCACTGATGAGAGATGAGGAAATACAAGTCTTCAACTTAATAACATCGAAAGAAAAAAGGAAAGAAGAATAAGAACTAACATAGGGTCAAACAAATAACCAAACGACCATGGTCCACGCGAGTATAACGTTGTCTCTAAAGAAAGAGTTTCAAAATTGTTTCTTGCTGTAGAGTGCTCCAGCCACGTATTGGGCCCTGTCTGAGGCTAAATTTAATATTGAAATAAATCATGGTTAACCCGTGGCGGCCTTTTATTAACATGTTCCGGAAACTGTCAGCTGTGATGGATTATGGGTAACGATGCGATCCGAAATGAAACTTAAGAAGTTATGCGTAAAAATCGGAATAAATATTTCCCTCCCTTCCCGAAGACATTATTTCCTCTTTTGCTGTTTTTTTTTTTATCCCCAAACTTCAGCCCTCTTCTGTCACTCCCAGACAAAAATCATAGGAGACTAGAAGAAAATAAGCGAAACAAGGTTTTTGAAGAGTTGAGGAAAGTAGACAGGACTGAGCTGATTGTTAAATTACATTTTTTTTCTCCTGAAAATTTGCTTCTGTCTCATTTTGATATCTGTTCTTCTTTTGCAAGGTCAAAAACAAAAAAGGGCAACGGAAATACCAAACGATCACTGACAGTCTAAATACGGGTCTGACTTTTCGCGAATGCGTTACATCGGTAGCCTGTAGTTTCAAACCTACTTCGCTTCGACAATGCATTAACATGGCCCTACCATGGGACCTCACCAGTGAGAAGGGCTTAATTTTGCAGCTGGAGAAAAATGTTTTACATGAAATATCTTAAATACAACAGTCATGTTTAATTATAAATGTTTGCCATATATGCATTGTATGTACTTAATCACTAGAAAAAAAACAGGATTCATTCCAGGAGTTCGCAGAATATTTGTAAAAAAAAAAAATGTCCTCATCTCCAGTGTGCGAATACATTTGTGGCCTTTCATGCAACATTTTCTTTTTGCCACATTTTCACTTTGCTTCAAGCCTTGCTGCGACCCTTCTCATCATTATGGCGGTGTCTTGATGTCTTATCCGCAACAGATAGAATCCTAGCTTTCTAGGATCACTGATGGGTTAAATTCGTACAAGTTCCTTTGTATGTCAGTCTAACCTCCCCAGCCCCGGTTCTTCAATACTAAACAAAGACTACCACATAGATGAAAGCTGGAATCACTTTTAGCAGATCGATAGAAATATTAAGATCGCGGCAAGTGCCGGGAAATAGCTACAACTGGATTTCCGCTGTTCTAAAAGGCATTTCACGCCACACAAAGTATTATTAAGTATGAGAAAAGTGGCAAAAGCTGTCGTTGCTGACATGCTGCTGCAGAGGTTTGTTTTCCACGGGAGAATTCGATAGCTCCGATCGTTATGCCTAAATACCTGCACACACAAATTCGTTACGGCTTGTTCTGGACAGACTGGATAAAGCAAGATGTTAAGCTGAATAACTGTGCTACAGAAATGTACAGCACAGAGAAAACTATGCCAAATTCTCAATTCTGGAACTGTCTTCGCAAGCACGGTGTTCCTGTTCCTACACACCTTGTTTTTTTTCATTGTAATCAGGACATGGGTGACAGGCAGACGGTGGTCAGGGACGGGGTCAAGGCAAGTTCTCAGAGACACACACAGCCTTACATCCTGATTGATTGACAAGGTGGATTATTCCGTTAGATAATCCACCCTTGATTAATTGGATATAATGGAATCCTTTATGAATTTGTTCACCCCCACCTACAGAAACCTCGAAATCTTGTTCTTCTCAATTCTCTCCATTCCACAACTGGAATGTGGAGTAGTAAATACAACTTAAAACCCATCATAATTTTATGCACCGTACGTTCAGTTTCGTGTCAGAGCTTGGCGTTGGAACGTCGGAAAGCAATAGATCAGGTGTTCACTAGCCTATGCCCCCACCGTGTCTGCTTCGGTATTTATGAGCTCATCTTACTTAAACCCAAATTGCGCAAGCGGATAATGTCCACACAGGTCGGCTTGCAAACATTAGACTTTTGTTCTCTCTGTACATAAAATATCTATCATCTATCCGAAGAAGGCACTATGCCTGCGGATCCATGAAAGAATTATTTTCTGACGTGGATCCATAGTGCGTCCGGTCATTTCTGAAAGAGGCTAAGATCTGCAACTTGATTTAAAAACGTTTATACTCATTTACAAAACAACGTTTGAGAACTTCACCAATATGATAACATTTATACAGAACTATTTAATTCCACTTGTGAAATTTAGACTGATGAAGCTTTGAATACGGAACATAAATAAAATACCCAAATTGACCGCGAAAGGCGCAAAGTGGCCTTTACCGCGCCGACGCGCCGTAAAATCCAATCTCAAACTTCTGTACATTAGCCAGTTTGCTGATGCAATAAAAAAAATAATTAAGAGATCAGTCTGACATTCACTAGTTACGAGGAATCAGCAAGCTCAAGCAGCGGTGACATATATCCAAATTGAAAACAGTTCCCTTGAGTTCAGTTGTACAACATTCAGGCTCTGTAGGCGCCTCGCAAACTCCCAATGGTAAAACAAACCATAGTAGGGCTAATAACTCGTCTGTTAAACTTCCTATTAATTTGTGCTGGTTCATCTTTCTGTCTCCGTCAGTTATCCTCTCTTTAAGCTTAATTTCTCTTATTTCCTTTGTCATCATCTGGCCATCATTTCCGCCTACACATATTTTTCCTCTAATTCGTCTTCTCGACCCCTCACTATCTTCTACTTAATCTCCTCTCAAACTCGTTCTTATATTCAACCGTTTCAATATTCCGACTTCCTTCTTTAGCTTCTCCGTAGATCCTCACTGCATGCCTCCCAATCTCCCCGCCCCACTTTATCATCACTACCTATGTATTGAAGATCCTTATTTATAGACCATCATAGCCATAGGCCTTTGTACTTATTTGAATTTTTAAAAAATTGGTTATAACAGTCCAGTGGCCGTATGCATAATCAATGCGTAAACTAAAGTAAATACGTTAACTGGTGTTAACACGAGAAATTGTATTCATTTCTTGCGTTAACACCAGTTAACGTATTTACTTTAGTTTACGCATTGATTATGCATACGGCCACAGGTCTGGTAACAGCACAGACTCGTCGCAATTGGTAAAGGGCTCGTCCTTGACACAGGGCTCGCCCCCTCCTCTTGTCCAGAGTATCACCACCGATGGCGGCCAACGGCTCTCAACCACGACATAGCCAAACAGGCTCCCGAACACCTGGTCAGATCTACCAGGAGGGACCTGACATCCTGGCCAGCTGCAGTGAATCTCCGGGCAGTATTCACTATCCATTCTCAGCTTATTTAATCTTATACGACACTTTCAGCACTTTTCCTCCCTTCTCACCGTTTCACACACAATTTAATCCCTCCTGGCTCACAAGTAATCTAAGCAAAACATTTGTTTGAATAAACCCCGCTTTAAAGGCCTAAAAAACGTGAGTAACAGTTTATCTATGGAGAGAACTTGGTAATTCTGCGCCTGGTATTTGCACCGACGAGGTCTCTTTTGTTTTGTTGCTCATCATTCCAGAAATACCGTTCGGATAAACATCGTCATGCGAGAAAAACAGCGACATAATTTGTCAGTCCTAAAAAATTTCACCATTCAACTCACAGCAATTCGCGATCGTTTAAGACATTATTTATTTGAACTCTTGCGATGAATTTTTACAGGCAGTGCTCACTAACAGAATATTTCCTCGTTATCTGGAAATTCACGAGGTCTGTTTCATCTCTGTAAAGTAGTAACAGGGTAAACCTGTCGTAAGTTCGAACCTGCCACAGGGAAAACTTTCTCTTTTTTACTGTAAACAGTTCAGGAGACTACGTTACAATCCGTCTCCTGCTTACGTAAATAAACCCCAGATCACTTGGAAGATAGCTTGCTCGATTACACAAAAAATGTTCGTGCATGTCAATCGTTTACGGCAAAACCAGTGATCTACGTGCGATCTATCTCCCACTGAGGACTTGAGCAGATGACGGTTGGTATACAACATTTTCAACCCAAAACGCGGGGTTTAGTTTAATACAAAACCACGGTGTTTAATGCTGCAATTTCCCTGCACATTTTATGTTATTGATTCGGCGCACGAGTGATTATTATAAACTGTTTGAAGTTTTCTTATCGTATTTCAGCCCATTGAAGACCACACGCATAGCGCTCAAATTTACATTGATTTTTCATCAAATTACCTCAAGAGAGCACGTTATCATTTATTTTTCAGAGGTTTCATCCAATACGGTCACAGGTTACTAATAGCTCTTGGACTGGCCTTTTGTTTAGATGTTCGAAAATATAAAAGATAAATGAATGTAGAAAAGCACACGAAATCTCGTTTTCATACGACTATTAAAAAAAAACAACAACAACCCAATAATTTGCAAGTATGGCCATTTCGCCACAGGCGTGTTACAATCTCTTAATTAATTTCTCCATTTGCGAATTTATTTAAATATGTTTATCTGTACTCATATGAAGTGCCAAGTTGAATTGGCTTATGGCGTGCGTTGTCACAATGATACCTTAAACTATAATATAACACGGCAGTTATTTATGAACTTGGATCTGAAAGTACATCACATTTGGTAATCATTCTACAAATCGCAAAATTTCCAATTTTCTGTTCTCGGCACGATATGATGAGCATTGTATTCGGTATCAACATAAACCAAGAATTCATAATAATTATGCCCAAATGAAACCCTCTCAGAAGCAACATTCTTGTAAATGACACACAGATAGTTTTAGATCACTATCAAAATAATTTTGTAATGCTAAAGGCAGTCACGCTAAATTCGTTACAAAAATGTCTGGAAAAAAAAAGAGCATTTGTATATTCGCTGGTTTGTTAAAAGTTAGAGGCCTTGCGTTTGTGTGAGAGTGAGAATTAATGTCTTTAACGGCTATAACGAGAAATGTTCAGATGATGCCAGCATAATGAGGGCAGACTAGTACGAGTTGCGCTTGACGAATTCAAACATTTGCATACCCACGACGTGGCGCTCTTGGTTGGGCAGAGTGGAATTGCAAATTAACCCAAACAAATGACTAAGCACTCAATGGACTGTTCCACCTAAATCATGTCCTCAAAAGTGAATTTCTATTTAGTTTACCTTTAAAAAAAAAAAAACACCTCATTATTGAAAAGCTGGACAAGGAAAAGTGTTAAAAAAAAAAAAGCGCATTTCATTGGCATGTAAATAACGGTCAACGGTCCAGGGAGATGGGGAAGGTGGGGGTGGGCCGCAGGTTACTGAGAAGAAGAAAGGAATAAAATGACTAAATTTGTTCTCTTATTTTGTCTCTTCGAACACTCAATCACAACTTCAAAGTCTGTTCCTGATGGGGGGGGGGGGGGGTTGGGGGGGGGGGGGATAAAAACATGAGAACAGTTGAAACTATATTTATGTATATATAAATTTAAACATAGAAAGGCAAGGGGGGAGGGAGATGTAAAGTAAGAAAAGCAAAAGCTGGAATGGAAAAGATTAATATGAAAATGAAAGTACCACAAGAAAACAAAATAAGAAACCAATCCACACGTGCGAGAAATGAAGAAGAAGAAGTAGAAGACAGGATCTGAATGTAAAATAAACAGAAACTATGGGACAAAACCAGCACCAACAACAAAAAAAAACTGTGGGATAAAAGGCAACAGGCGGCAGTTTCATCATTCTGAACCAAGAACACTCTCCTGTATGTTCCACCACTAACATTAATGCATTTGCAACACTAAGTAGCCATTAGTAAGGAAAGACCATGGCAATGCATCCGTCCCAGCATGATGTAATTGATCCTGCATTAACTTCAAGTTGTCTGAACCCCGAGGTGTTGCCAAGCCGTAGACGGTCTATCAGTCAGCCTGTCAACCTCCCTGCATCCGATAAAAGCCAGCACCCATTTTTTCGTATTTCTATTTATTCTTTCAGGTCTAGACTCTCAGCTCTCGGATCTATGGTCTAGATCCATAATGATAGATTTGCAAATCTCAGTCCACTCTGAAAAATAAATAGGCTTGTCACACTGGGGCCCTATATTGGTTTTTCCAGAATCTTAGAAGTGGTTATCCTACAGCAGGATAACTTGTGCAGTAGAAACCACTTACATGGCAAAATCATAGAATAACATGATAAAAACATAGTCGAAACACGTACAATTTATCATGTTGATTGCCAGCCACACGGTCCACTCAGAAAAATAAATAGTTTTGTCACAACTATTTTTAGAAGGGCTTCTCTACAGCACGATAACTTGTGCAGAAGAAACTCTTTGCGTGACAAAATCCTGGAATGACATGACAAAAATATCGTAGAAACAAACACAAACACTTTGCCATGACGATCATCAGAAAAAATGTTCCACACAGATAAATAATAATTTTGTCACAATGAACCTCTACATTAGTTTTCTGAATTTTCAGAAGGGTTATTCTACAATAGGATAGGTCTTGACCTAGAAATGACTTGCGTGATAAAACTGCGGAACAACACGAGATAAATTTAGTAGAAACAAGCACAGCTTTGTCACGACGGTCATCACTCAAAACGTCCCACCCAGAAAACTGGTGCTTGCGTTATTTTTCTGGATTTTTTGAAGCTTTATCCTACTGTAGGATAACTTTTGCTATAGAAACCACCTACATGATAAAATTATGGAACAAGATGATATAAAATTTTTAGCAATAAGTACAACTTTGTCATGACCATCGTGAGTCCCCCCCCCCCCCCTAAAAACAACAACAACAACAAAAAAACGAAAATATCCCGTCGTCTTACAATATCTCTGACGCCGAGGACCACTGGGGACCCGACAGACGGAGGTTACAGAAGACAGTACGCTACGAGTCAACGAACCAGAAACAGCGAAATGAAGATTAGAGGGCCAGTGGTATCAACACACTGAGGCCCCCGGGAAACAAACATCTTTACCAAAATATCAGCATCATGATTAATCCTTCTCCCCCCCCCCCCCCCGCCGTCCTTCCCATCTGAAACACTATTAAAATCACGGTGACCAACAACAAATTGCTGAAATGACTGCATAAATCTTTTGTTATTTCAATACACGGGAAATATAGAAATATCGTACAACGCACAGCCAAATTCTCTCTGATATTACTTCAATTTTCCTCAAAGGCCCATCGAGTCATAAAAGAACCATTGCATGCTGTCTGGTAGGAGAAAGAGCGTCTATTTCGTAACTTGAACCCATTCTCCTTACTTCCAATAGTAACAAATAATATTTATTAAGCTTTTAACCAGTGCATAAAACTCTTACATTTAGTGGAAAGGTTATAAATCGCGCAGCCGTTCAACCTGTGTTCAAACGAAAGTGCAAGGGAAAAAGAGCCTGTCTTACCCTTAGACTGCCTTATTTACATGTCTTGCCTTCGATCCCGATTGTAAACTGACGTGAGGTAATGGAAAACGTTAGCCTGGCCAAAGTTTACTCCTCACAGATAGTGCACACAGACTGATGTGATATTCTATGTCATGTTCACTTGAGAAGGATGCATTATACAGACTCTCCAACGTAAAAAGAAATAGTGCTTTGATCACATATCGTTTATAGTTAAGCCCGTGGTTTATCTCTTTGATCACGCTCAGCAAGCCGCGAAATCTCAAAGTGAAAAAAGAGCAGGCCATTTTTACTAGAGTTAGCAAATAAAATAACAGTCCTGAAACTCTAAATAACGGTATTAATAACAATTTGATAAACAAACACAACATATCTGATGCAGCAACTTTTCTGCCAAAAAAGTCAGAATAACATCAACTTTCAATGAAATTTCAATTACCAACACAACATATCCCTTATCCTAAATTTGAAAGATTCATTGCGAACAAAATAATGCATGAGGGGATTTGTCGTGAACAGCAATGATCTCTCGCAAATGCAACCTTTTTTAAAACGCATCTTAGCACGATGTCATGGCTTAAAGACTTTGGATCTCAGCCACTGAGTGGTCTGTGGCAATCATGATATATAATACTGTTTTGCTCTGTTATTTTGTGCTGATTTCTAGAAATTGGTGTAAAAAAGGTGTCACTTCTAAAGCTGTGTTTTCATATATACGGAAACAGAAACAGCAAAAATCTACCAACGAGTGTTTCCATGTGTACGGAAATGACGTTTCTGTACATATGAAAACATTCTTTCTGTTTCACTACTTGAAGGCCTTTGGCGTTTCCGTTACTGTTTCCGTTTCCGCACACATGAAAACACAGCTTCACACGGTTTACAAATTATAAAAAATTATGATCTCACCCTATTAATGATCTTGCAGGAAATCGTGCACGGAAAATGGGCGAGTAGGCTGGGTAACATGAGAAGAGTTGATAAAGTAGAAAACCAGAAGAGATTTGATATGACATAATATCTCGTGAGGATAAATAGGTGCCATTTTGGATCACATTTTCAGTGTTTTCCACTTTACTCTTCACTTTGACGACGTGATCACTGAAACATAGATTTGTGAAATTTGTGGCATACAAAGATGTCGTGGAGCCACGCCACAATGGCCCTATGTTGTATTCCCCGATAGTTGGATTAGATAGCAATTACAGCTGCACACAAAACAGGATACAACGGGAAAGGCAAAAGTGTGATCGATAGTCGATTACGATCAGCATTACCGTCGAGGTTTACAAACATTTTATCCCCAGTTTGGTTGGAAGACTTGGGGAAAAAGTACCGGAAGCCTCGGTCTCTCTAGGGCAAAGAACCTTTGAACTATAGGCCTATAGAAACCCGTGGCGTCTGTCCCTCGCTTGGAATTTTCTCGAAAACTGATTGTTGGAACGCAGTAATTATTGCATGTCATCTTAAATTGTCCATTGACCTAAGATTTGCACAGACCAAGTGAATTTTTCACAGCGGCTAATTACTTTTGGAAATATTCCACACACACAAAAAAATGTGGTTTAAACATTTAACTTTACGGTAAACGCACCATTATTAGTTTACGTCACGTCTGTTTTCAATATTGCTGATTTGGTACAGAGAACATGAATTATTATAGTCATAAAAAGACAAAAACCGAACCCGTTCATGCATTGGTTTCTTGTTCTTGTCCGCGAGCAGAAGGCTGCACTTTTTGAACGGCTGTGCTTGTAAAACTCTTGCATTTCTAACCTGAAAACTTCAAGCATTTTTTTACATAACTTCTCAAAGATGCAAAATACTTATGGATTTTCAAAGGGCAAAAAATATTTTATGGAGATCATGAAGGTCAACATAACAACTTTCATATAGTTCAGACAAAAGGTTGCAAAGTTAAAGCTTTAGAAAGAAAGGCATACATTTCTAGACGAATTATAGATAACACGTCAAGATTTAGATTTCCACATTATACATGAGCAATCGTTTTTAATTTGTAATAAGAATTGAAAATATGCACCTGTCCACCTCATCCACTTTAATATATATTTTCATTATCTTCTTTCACTGGTTGCATATTCTTCAAGACATGGATTCTAGAGGAGTAACAGGTGAGTGACAGAATCTTTCGCCACCTCCCAATCAATCACGCTTTTCAATAAAGGTAAGTGAAGGTTACTGCGGTTTGTTGACTGTGACACTTTAAAAAAAATAATTGTGCTGGTTTGACACAGAAGCTGAAATTAGTTAGGAGAGTACAATAAATATCAACAAACACTTCCGTCAAGGAAGGTGTGTTTGGAATGAATGAACTGCAAAATTGTTTCATGTTCTACTGTAGTCAGAAATTGCACCATGCGATCGTTACTAATAGAATCCTTTGTTGTCTGAATGCTCACCATGAATATATTTTGTTTTAATATAATTTAATATATTCTTGATAGAATAATCAGATTCCCAGCTTACCTTTTCAGATGAGGATAGGATAGGAGGGTAAGAAAAGAAAAAACTGCCTGGAATATAGAACATTAATTAGGTAAAACTGGAGGTGCCCAGTACGATGTTGATAGACATCAGCCTCAGCTGGCAACAATGCAGATTTTCTGCTGTATTTGAGATGATTGCAAAGATTTAAAAAAGGACTTGCAGCCAGCATCGGACATATATGCCTATAGAAAGCCATAAAGTACGGACCAGATTTACCTTGCACAGACGGTCTGATGACGCGTGTATTGTCGCACCTATTGTAGTCTAACCGTCCGGTCATTGGGAAACGTATACGAATGTGTTTTGTGTGTGTGTGTTTTTTGTATATGTGCTAATGTGTGCCTGTCACTTGCGGTGTCTTTGCTTTCAAATTTGAGGGACTTTAACATGGCAGAAAAGCAAATATTTTAATTTACTTTTCAGTTATTTTTCTGCCGCTTTTCCTCTTCACTATATCCCATGTCAGGAGGTTTCACTTGTCAGCCAGTCTAAGTACAGAACGATGTAAACGTCGTCAGCAGTTCAGGCATGGCTAGGGAAGCAACGACAGAACCCATACATTTACATGTCTGGCCAAAAACGAAGTACTGCAGAAGATTTTGTGAACGGCATAGCGAATCTGAGTTACTATGTCTCAGAGCTATCACTGGCTTCCTGGAGCTAGGATCACTCTATTGCAATAAATACGGCAAATGAGTTGTAACTGGAAAATTAATAGACTGCTCAGTTTCAGCAACAAAGCAAGCATATTTGCACAATAAAATATTTGAATAAATATCTTACTTCAATGGAATACATTAATTTTTAAATTTGCACCGTTACAGAAAATTATGGAAAGGCTCATTTACCTGGAATGACCCTTCATCGCGAGTCCTGCACAACGACTAAATACAGATATCTAAAAAATAATATAATGACAAAGACTGTTGCATGTGAAACCGTACACAGTTCGTGCAAGTGGAACTAGATAGAAGAAAGATGTCTCAATACTGTTGTCCCTGCAAACTCGCTCTGACTCTCATAAAAGTTTAATGTGGAAGGGACTTAGAGCATACAGATTGCAAAATACAACAAAGTTTTATCTCAAGATCCTGCGCTTCCACCTTCGAAGTAAACCCTGCACCAGATAAAAGACACGTGTGAGTCAGAAAAAAAGAAACAATGCAAGAGCTGCAACAACAGCATAAATGTGTAATTGAAAGTAATACAGAAATCAATAGCATGTTCGTCATTCTCAAGCCATCTAAATAATTAGGTTTGGCACATCTGTCATCTCCTCGATGTAAGGCGGATGTAATCACAGCTATTTGCGGGTGATGAGCGGGGGAGATGCCATGTGTGTTCGTGAGCATTCAACAAGCAACCCAAAAATAAGCAGTTACATAATAGAATATTCAATCTCACTACTGCCAGAAGTATAATGTGTCTTGCGAAAGGAATTTTGAGTGGCAAATTTTAATGGTAATATTATAAATTTGGTGTTTAGAGCTTGCATTGGTCTGGACACCTCTACTAAATACATACTTTCCGGAAAAACCATTAATATTTTGGAACAATGCAGATGTTTTAGGTTAAAGGCAATTATGGGAGTAAACATCTGTAACCTTTCTCAAATATAGGCAAACTTATGATGTCCCCTGCTTTGGTGTGATTATAATAGTTTTGCCTGTCACTGAGGATGAAATGAAGAAGGTGCAGTGCTTACCAAAGTAAATAATTTCAACGTTTTCTCTTCTCGCCTCTGATTCAGGACAACATTATTTTGTATTTGTATTTGTATTTGTATAACTCTTTAATCCCATTTGGGACATTTGCTTTCGTGCCATTGCAGCCCAGTTACAACTGGAGCAGGCACGTCGTCGCCACAGTGCAGCGCCACACGGCGGGTTTTTTTTTGGGAGGGGGGTGAGGGGGGGGGAGGAGATGAGGGAGGAGGGGAGATGAGGGAGGAGGAGAGGGAATGGTAGGGATGAATTTTTATTTAATTTTGCCCGGGCAGCGGCCTGTTCGGCTTGCTCGTTTCGATTTCCAACTGCCAAGGTATCTTTAACGTGCGCAACTTGCACACGGGCCCTCCGAAAATTTTCGTCCTTATCCGAGAAGACTAGGTACTCGATCCTACTCATATCTCCTTCACTGATAAAGCCGCAAAGTTAAGCGTGTTTATTATTTTTTGTCTCTATGTCTAATTCTCGGTCCATGTGTAATTTACCCACAGTGTTGAAATAATACTCTCTGGTACAAAATGAGAACCAAAATCAGCCGTGGTCCAGTAATTGCCTGGCAGAGAGCTGAAATGTCAGAATCACAGTGACACCAGAGTATCAGAGATTGTGCATTGTCAGCATTATAGAAAGATAATGAAGGCATACATGAATGCAAATTTCAACGACGATTGAGTACAACGTGGTATTTCACGTCAAACAGAACCAACGACTCATGCACCAAAAGCATCAAAATCGAAAAATGTTTGGGCTCTGGTGGACAGGAATGATCAATCCCACTTTTTGCTTAATGCTAGGTTGTGGGATCCAGGTTTCATCATTGTGTCACATAACAGATTATTTAATACAATGTCACATTAATGATCTTACACCCACCATCCCAAGCATTCTTCTTGAAACTCTCGTGAGCTCATGCAAATTTAGCTGAACACAACAACGATAATAATATGTTTATAGCTGTAAATTTGTTGAGATGGAGCTCTGGACAGAAGTCAGACCCCCCCCCCCCCAACAACAACAACAACAACAACAGGTCGCCAGGTCACTTGGTCATACAATGACAGGATATCCTGATGCTGAGGTGATAAGAGAGAAAAATATTTACTGGGTAAGAACTATCCCCCCCCCCCCCCACCTTTTTTTCCATTTTATAACATCGATCATCCATTATCATGATCACGGCAAAAACACAGATGTCCGAATTGAAGTAAAAGTGAATGATTATGAATGTGATGCAATGGATCTTTTAATCTCATGAGAAAAAAATTCTGTGGCCAGCACCATCCTTCACACCATGTCCCAGTCCATTCATAAGATTTATCTTCAGATCTATATTGACACAAACATCAACACAGAATTTCATGTTGAATTGGTTAAGAAGTAGAACTTCTGCCCTTGCCATTATTCCACATTATTTTGCCATTGAATATCCCAGTTATCAAATCTAGTAACCGCCCCCCCCCCACCCCCAGCCAATTTCTCCCATTGTGTCTAACCATAGAAGAAGGAAAAGAAAAAGAAGAAAAGCTAGTTAGCCTCATAGTAACCACACCGTTGAGCATGCTCCAGTTTATCTCCCAGTTCCATTTGCAATCAGCGTGCTTATCACAGCAGAGACCCCGGATTTCCCGAACTGAGTCCATGCCAAATCTTGATGTGGGTTACTGACCTCCGGTTTGAAGACTCCTCTCGCCAGTTGATAAGATTATTCAGAAAGTTAGTATTGACAGTGACTCGACCAAGTCACCCCCATAATACTAGCGTGTCTTAACCTTAATCAGGAGTTTCTGCCAAGCGTGAAAAGACTGATGTGATGTCTTTATATGGACACTGCTTTTGTGTGAACTTCCATGCCATGCGCTTACACTCACCAGTACAGTATACGCTATCCAGCACTGTGTCCTAAGTTCCCTCATCCATCTACTGGGTACTGGGAAAATGACAAGGAAATGCGTTCTGGACGCTTTTGTGCTCACATTCATGAAAACTAGAATTGCCAATAATTATAGGGCTATGGGACGTCTGTTAACATTAGGTCAAGGAGTATGTTTTGTTAGATGAGATAGGATGAAGTATGTCAGTTTTAAAGATTGAGTCTTTACCTGATCATTCTCAGTATTAGACGAAATAGAGCCCCACAGAACTCGGATGTCTTTCTCACGTTTCACTCCACAAAATGATAGTACTGGCAAAGCGGTAGATGATGAACACAATTACAAGCGCATCCTAGATATTTTTATAAAACAGTTTTCAGAATCTGGTAAGGCCGATGAAGAAACTGTATAACACAAAATAGAACGTAAAAAGTATTATAATAAAAAACATCAGATAGATAGATAGATAGATAGATAGATAGATAGATAGATAGATAGATAGATAGATAGATAGATAGATAGATTGTCCAAAAACACGTTTACATGATCTGTACTATTTACAAGAACATTCACAAACAAACCGACAAAGTTTACTCAGAAAATCGTATACAAGATTGATTTGTCTGGGCTTTAGCCATGACGCGATGGCAAATGTGTGCCAGTAAAGTAATAGCTGTGTCTGACTTATAGCTGGTCCTATATCAGGATAGCCACCACCAGAGTAACTCCGCCCGCAGCGCCCAGTGCTAAAAGTCCAGTGTCAAATACAACAACATTAAGCCCGTATCTGTTTATCATGCACACTGATTTAACCCAGAAAGCTTTCGTTTTCTCCAGTTCTCTTCACACACAAGGACAAACTACATCACGCCCGTGCTTCGCCAAGTCACACCAATTTCCGGTTTCGCTTAATTTCTGTCTTACAATTAAATGGTTAGTGCCCTTGGCTGCGAGTCATCTTCCCTAGTGGATGTTGGTCATGGGCGGTTTTATAGTCTTTTCAAACCTAAATCGATACCTCAGCTTTAGACATTACAAGCGATGGGCAGACAGGCAAGCAACATTTCCTGACAGAATCAATGCATCTATCAGAACGCTGACAATCGAACGCCTTTTAGCGCAATTATACATTCACACTCCTTTTTAACATCATTTCATAGAGATATGGGGTTTCAAAAAGTAAAGTGCAGTTTTTGATTTCGGCAATGAGTTCTTGTGAATTTTATTTAAAGGAATTTTTACTGAAAGTCCTAAATCTCAGAGGTGACAAGAAGCTCAATTTCTTCATTAGTTCAAAAGTGAAGAGGAAGACAGCAGAGACAAGTCACATAACAAAATGTTTACTGAAATGCAAACGGTATCATTGGAAATTCGAATATTTGGATACCACTATTAATATCGGGATTCATTTTCGCCCACCGTCAGTTTTTAGGTTGGACGACTCATGGGCTTGCCTGACTTGCGTCTTTGAAAGACTGAGATCAATGCCTCATTCTGTCAGTGTTGTGATATTGAAGGAAACCCCGTTCTAGCTTTATGCTTTTGCACGATTCAGGTATTACTTAGTTCCACTTTCACTTGTCTCCGTCTGTCAAATAATAAGATACGTCATCTTGGTAAAAACGTTGTTAGCCCAGTATATACTAAAGGTATAATTCACTGACCAAAGAAAATAGAAAAAAAAAGGGGGCGGGGGGGGGGGGAAGTAGGGGGAAGAAACAGGAATGACTTTAACATCGGTCTCAGAATATACAGACAATACCCATAAGCAAAATTACCCTGGGTGGACAGGTAATTGATTATGATTTCATTATATGTGTTATAAAGGAAGTGAGTTTATAGTCGTATGAGGGATTTTCACCCAAGTTTAAATGTTTTCAGATTAAAAACAATCTAAAATTATAATTTAATGTTAGATTGAAATAAAGTGATTTCACACACAGTGCCAAATCTAGGAATGTCAGTGCTCTAAGTGACAGCTGACTCTCAGCTTTACATGCAGTGCCAAATCTAGTGTCAATGCTCTAACTGGAAGCTTACCCTCAGCTTCACACGCAGTGCCAGGTCTAGCAATATCAATGCTCTGACTGGCAGTTGACTAGCTGCTAAGTATTGACTGCCATACTGTAAAACCCAAATGTAAACCAAATTAGCTTCGAAACAAAAATTGAATCATGATAGTTTGGTCTTCATTTTCAATGTTAAAATCGGGCAAAAAGAAAAAGTTGTATGTTGCGAAATCCCGGGTGAGAAATATAATTCCACACATTTCCTGTTGAAACCTTTTATTGTTCAATTGTTTTGTCTGTTCCATTTTTATTTCTTGATAAAGGCGAAAGCCGAAAATTCGAACATTTTCTGTCTTCTCTTTAGTTTGCTTTGTATAGTTTGGATTTTATTTCTCACGCGGGATTTCGCAACATAGAACTTTTTCTTTTTGCCCGATTTTAACATTGCTTATAGTCCTGCTGCGACCCCACAGTTTCTCTGTTGTTTTTATAATATTTCTTCATTTTCTAGTTGTCTTTTTTCATATATATATTTTTTTCATTTTGAATCTAACTTGTGCTGCTGTATTTCACAGAAGGTCTCTAGATGGACTTAACTGTCAGCATACAGAACTATCTCATAGTCAGATGCTCCATTTCATTCATTGCTTCCATATAAACGCAATTATCTCCTCAGTGCACAGGCCATTTCAATCTTTCTATCTCCATTCATGGTTTATTTGTATTTCCTCGTCCTCTTTTACTGGCTGCACAATCGTTGTCGGCCGAGACATGGATTGACGTTGAGTTCTAGGTGAACGATTGAACACTTTTTTTTTTTTTTACCTCAGGCAGTGGGGGAGACAGATCGATCATCGATTGCTCGAAGAATATCAATCAGCCATAGCCGCAACTAATTGCAGGAAGTTCAGATCTCAACTTCTCGTAAGTTTAGGTTGGGATGGAGAAACCCGTCTTTTGGTTTATTTTTTCCTGGGGCAATTTGATCGATTTAATAACTAATTTGTAAAGTCATGTCTGTAGTAAAATATTCCGTAGCTGTTTGCTATAACAGTATCAATAGGAGAAAAACTTATCCCTTCTAGGATTTCATACACATGCTGGCGGTATTAACAGAAATTGTTACCCGAAGGAAGTTTGAGGTAAGAGAATAAGGAAACAAGCAGCACAAAATATGTGTTCTAAAATGAAGGACTCTAACAATAACCAGCTGTTGAAATATGCAGTTGAACTTACTTGTAGAATATATAAATCAGTCTGTATGATTTTTTTTTTCCATTCACATTTACAGTATTGTTTTTACAATTTATAAATGACAATAAAAACCAGTGGCTTCCATCAGCCAATGTGATCCTTAATTTTTTAATTTTTTTAAAAAGAAATATTTATCAAGCCCACCTTAAAGTAATCATCCAAAAGGCCATTAATCATAGATAAGACAAGACCAAATGAATTACTTTAATAAATTTGGGAGCCTAAGCGTGTAGAATTTGCTTAACTGTGCAGAGGCGAACAAGATACAAGAAAATGAGGCTTCTGTGCCAATACAAGATAAAAACAAATTTTCGGTCTCTGGATAATGAACAAACAAATGACCAAAAGGAGAAGAAAGATACATCAAAGAGCGGGCTGATGAAGAAAATGAAAGAAAGAGATGAAAAATCTCTTCCGGTGTCATGGTCGCAAGACTGATGATCTAAGAATGGTAATGTTCTGTGCGTCTCAGATCCGTCTCCCTTCTTCACTTCGACTTTATGCGTGTCTAGATCTGAAGAGGGTCTCCGAGACTAGCTGAAATCTTGCTTTTAGCCTAGGTCAAGCAGTCCTTTGCATGATTGTACTGTTTTTTACTGCATTTTCTTCATCACTGAATACTTTCTGCAATTTTTTAAAATGCATATTATTATTATAAATTTATGTTTACATGTTCTTCCAAGTTTAGATCCTAACCTTGCACCGATGAAATGCTGAATTCCATTCTTTGTTAACGCAACTAATCAGCATCAAATTCAGTAACATACATCAACAGCCAATATAATAAAATGGAATTCTCTTTGTCTCTTTTGTTTGTCTGTTTGCGTTGTTTCAAGCGGTTTGGCCCAGTTAAGCTTCGCTGTTCACCATAGAGATGCTTCTGAGTCCTTGCTTATAAGAAAAGATAGAATTTCATGGATATATCCTCTGCATATATATGTTGAAAAAAGAAATAGTTTGATCAATGACAAAAAGCGATGTACTGTGATAACAATCAGATAAAAATTAAAACACATGTTATTCCTTACTCACCTCTGGTAATCTAAAGTACAATATTAGTACATAAGCCTGCCCGTTTGTCCCTGGAACACAGAATTTAATTTGTGGATGAGTGAAAAAAAAAAGGGTCACCAAATCTGTTAAAAATAGGAGTAATTAACCTTTAATTGTGGCGAGATGTCACATCTCTCGAGATTCCAAACAAAGGCTGGGGCGCAAGGGAATAAAAAACTGTCTGTACTGTAAGAGAACCAGCACGTAGAGAAGAAGACTTTTTTCATGAGGCAGCTATTGAATCGTTTTTTTATTTGTCCAAGGCAGCAGCAGGACTAACCAAACATGTCTCCCTTGAGATCAGATGCCCCCATTATTTCATAACATCATGATTAGCAATACTGAGGGAAATCAATATTTCGGATTTTAAAAGAGAATAATATAAAACGTATTTGGGGATTTGGCACGGTATGGTATCTGGGGTGAATTGTATATTATTAGTTTTCTGTCCGTTTGATGGCGCAGAAAAAGAGATTCTTAATGAGAGAGAGAGAGAGAGAGAGAGAGAGAGAGAGAGAGAGAGAGAGAGAGAGGGAGAGAGAAAGAGAGAGAGAGAGAGACAGAGACCGAGACAGAGAAAGACGGAGAAAGAGACAGAAAAACACACACAGAGAGAAAGGGGGTGGGGGGGAGAAATGCTGGCAGACAGACTGACAGGCAGACAGAGTTGTATGTTGCAGAACTACTTTAGGAACCTGTTTTCTCTCTTCGTTTGAAGGGAGGAAATGGACGAATTTCAAAGTGAAAAAGAAATCTGATGAAATGTATTTCCTGTCTGTTTCTTTCTACAATGCTAACACTGGACTTTGAAATGATCAGTTCATTCCCCCTTCACGAAACACATCCAGACTCAAAACGAACAATCTGTCAGGGTTTTATACTAGTTTTGTGTAAGAAGAAAATAGTTTCAAATCCTTATATTCTATTAATTCGAAATTTGAATCTTCAACGGCTTAGACTGTATATGACAAAATCCTATCGATAGAAATTGAATGTCATGGGTATCGATTTTTGTTTACTCAATCTGACAGCTTTGATTGCCCGATCTCTCCATCGTCTTTGCTCGCGTGAAATCATTGATCTTATAAGTAACTAAAGCCAGAAAGTATGTATTTATAGAGAATTCTCACTTCCTCCAAATCGCAAAACTAGGTCGCTGCGGTAAATAAGAAATTGAAGAATTGAAAGAGACCTTCTTCGTCAAAGATAGTGTGCATATCGGTTTACTGTGGTTTGTTCATATTTTTAGGCTGATTGAAACTATTTAAAACCGTTTGCAAGCTCTTGCGCCCGGTGGAAATGTACAAACGGATATTGTTTACCGCAGCGACCTACTTTCAGCTCCATGCTAACAGTGGTTTCGCAGAGCCTCCCGTGTCTCGCAGTGCAAATCGACCAATAGTGAAACCTCCCTATACATTCATACTCTCTGACAGTAGCTGAGATGTGAGATGTGAGGTTTCGACTGCATAATAATTATGTCAAAATCATATCGACAGAAATCGAATGGCACGGATATCGATTCTTATTCGCTCAGCCTGACAGTTTTGATTGCCCAAAATCTTCGTCGTCTTCGCTCGGGTAAAATCGTTCCTTTTTGTATGCAAGTAACGCTGAGATGTGACTATCTGAGTACTGTAGAGTTTTCAGGATTTTCCAAGCTAATCATGATATAAAATAACAGCTCATAGACACTAATTAACATCATACCGTCTTATTCGTTTTCCTTCCTTTGTACTATAATTATAGTAAATTGAAATTTGTAAGATGGCTTTCCCTGTGGCAACAATGTTCAGTTCTCAAATGCAAATAAACAATCAACTAATGAACTAAATATGCCAACTGACTTGCAACGAACACTAAAAAGCATCACCAAAAAAAAAAAAAGAAAAGTCCTGCTGACAGTAGGATTTCTGAGACAAACATGCACACAGTTAGGCTTATCACATAAAAGCTTTCATTTACTATTGAGAATGTTGTACAGGAAACCTGCAACAGATAATTATTTAAAAATAATTGTTTGGATTCTTTCTTTAAAATCCCGTTTCAATTCGCTCATTCATTGTCGAGAATATTATTAAAAAACAAACAAATTCGCAAACAGCTACGTGACCATTGTGTTTTTAAAAAACTGTTTGGAATTTTTTATTTTTTATTTTAAATCCTGTTTCAATTCTACTAATATTTTTGTTTTTGCCCGAGGAAGGGCTATCAGAACAGAAGGCGTGGCTTGTTTTGTTTTTTTTTTTCCTTTCTAATTCTTTTGTGATTTAATGTAATATTTATTTACTGTTTCCAAGGCGAGGCTTTGCCTTTTGGAGGTTGGTGGGAGTGGAGGGGGGGGGGGGGGAGTGAGGGGGAGCAAATTCGAACTTTGTTCCAATCCCTGCTTCGAACCCACAGATTTTTTTATTTTTTTTTAAAATATCGAAAAGATAATTATGTCGTTCACATCAAATTGAATACTGTTTCACCCGATTATTATTCTTCAATGTTGAAGCCCGGTATTCCCATTATGAGGAAGATCAAAGCCTGTGGAAGTTGATTTCCAGTGTATTAATTTTTTTATTGCCTGATAACAAAATTGTAAGTTTCCGTGGGACTGCTCAGTTATGCGTTGGTTTTTGTTCCGCGTGCAAGACAGAAGAGCAATCCATTCTTTCGTTTTTCTCACAGATCAAGCCTATTTAACATCCAGAACAAATTTATGCCATTAGTTTTGTATTTCAATTTGAAAATTGGAGTGTCAAATTTACTGTTTTCTATAAATCAAATTTATTTCCATTGGCAGTATTTTTTTTTTATGTTAAATTTTCTTGTTCTTTTAAAAAGATATCTTTTCTGCAGAAAATATTCAGCATAATCAGAATCATCATAATTATGAAGGAAGTAAGGCCGTCCATGTAATCACGAAAGGCTTTTTAACCATTGATCCCTAAATTCTACAAAATGTCAGATTATGCATAGAAAGAGGTAAAGCTGTGCGTCCATATATTTCAAAAGGCCTCGATGTTCAATTTATTTTTAATGCTTTCGTTGATATACAGCCACAACTGAGTTGAACAGAAGAAGGTGGTCCGACACTTTCCTCAACGAGGCTGCCGCTAAACATAAAATTTGGATCGGATCACGATGCGAAAACAAAGACATCAACACAGTCGGCACGTGTTTTTTTTTTTTTTCTGTCATATCAGTGTTCCCAGATTGGGCGGGGAAAAGCGGAATCTATATAAAAGGCTTTTTTATTAGGCCACCTGCAGTAACCAAATTTTGCATGTAGGTTTCAAATACCGTGGACGCCGGACGGTATATCGGAGTTTGCATTTTTTTAATGGTTTTGTTTTTGAATTTATGGAAAATGTATTGTTCCATCGTTTTGCCAACAGTTCTAATTTTCATTCTCCATATTGGCGTCATTCCGTTACAATGACATCAGGTGACATACATGTCATAAAAAGTAACCATATCAAGCGTTCAATTTCGTGCATCGTGTCCTGGCGCGCATGAGTTCTGGAGCAAATCTGTATCACGCTATCACTTTTATTACATTAGAGAGAGAGAGACAGACAGACAGACAGAGACAGACAGACAGACAGAAAGACAGACAGAGAGAGAGGAGGAGGGGGACATATGCCATCTAGTCATTTTAAATAATGACTTATGTACTTAAACTTAAAGGTCAGATTGGAATTCTTGATAATGCAAATTTTCAACAAAAACAAAATCCGATTCTGATCTTGCAACTCATACGGTACGCTTTCCGTGATCAATTTATTTATTTACCACCCAGACTTTGCCTGATTTTTTTGTGCGCCCTACATTAGATTTGGTAGCCAAATCCAGGGTTTTGGAGTATGCCAGACTGGATCCTCCTACCTACAGTATCTCAGCCAAAAGCTGCGCCTTCCTGACAGACTTCAGACGTTAATTTGCATGCATACAAGATTACGTCGCAAGGGAAATCTGATAGCAGTCTACCCTCTCACATTTCTCGTGGTCAAAAAAGCAAGCTATGGCCAGCAGTGGAAGAGTTAAAGCCCCTTCCACAGTTGATCATGACGAAAGTACCGATTAATCCCTGTGGCCTCCGAATCCCCACCGGACGTTCACAATAAACGTTCCTTATTTGGTCTATCTAAATCTCACAAGAAAGGAAACAAATCAATAAACCCGAATCTGGGGAAAAATTGTCCCCCAGGACAATGCAAAGTAGAACAATTAGGCTTAATGAAGAGAATAGATATCTTACCGTACTGAGGTTCAAGCTCTGAGCATTAGATGTTTAATCTTGTGAAATGGAGACTTATTTCATTCCCAGCTGGTTTTGTCAAAGTTACTCTTGGGGAAATTAACAAACAAACACACACCAAAAAAAAACAAAACAACAACAAACAAAGAAACACAACCAGCAGCAGCCAATATAAACAATGCCTCGCCCGCCTTTTATAAATGACATTTTTGCAGACCAATTAAGCCGTGGGATAAGACCAATTTGTTTGATCAGGCAATCGGGAGAGCTGCACAAAACTGCGTTGATCAGAATCTGGAAAATTAATTAGCAGTATCAAGGTATGGTTTGAGGAGACTGGTTGGTGCATTTCTGATGAGTACATAGACATATTTACAGTGTGTCTTGGTTGTGAATATTTCTGCGTTCTAAACTTCAACACCCTAAATCGACTTGAGCCAAAAAAAAGGTGTATTACAAGGCCCAGGAAAATTAATCTACTATATTCTTAACAAAGAAAATAGATATCTTACCGTACTGAGATTCGATCTCTGAGCATTAGATGTTTAATCTTGTCAAATGGAGACCTGTCTCATTCCCAGCTGGTTTTGTCAGTACCACAGCAATATACTTTTTTTTTTCGGTCTTAGGGAGATATCATACTAAGGCTGTCAGACACAATCAGATGCTGGCAGACAAAAAGTGCACACCATAATTTCCTATATTTTCTTATTAAATCCGGGAAGACCTTATCATACTTGGCCCGGTTAGACACAATCAGCTTCTGCCACTATTTTTTTTGGTGTGAATTTTGCTGGCAGCACCTTACTGTGTCTGACCAGGCTTAGTATGATACCTTCCTTACGCAGCATGGTAAGTAAACGTAGAAAAAATGTCATAGAATATTTCATTGTTTTGAAGTTGAGTTGACATTATTTTGACATGTAAATAATCTGAAAATTTTACAGCTTTAAATTGAATTTATCCACGGCCAAATTCAGATCTGCAGTATCCACACCCCTGAAACCTGACCCTGACACTTTTTATTTTTCCGACCACTGGACAGGTCATGCGCCTCCCATCCCCCTCCTCCATCCCTGCCCTCAATCCCAAACGTCTTGGCTACCCAAGTGAGAACAAAACAAATAGCCATTATCCAAAACAAGAACATCAGTGGTGATATTAACAACAACAAAAACAGCAACAACAACAACGGCAACAACAGCAGCAGCAGCCCGAGCTAGATCTTCACTGCAACAGTGTCAAAAGCAGTCAAGTCCTGGTGACCCATAGAACAGTAATGTTTCGTAATAATAATATTATTCCTACTGTCTTTGAGAATACATTGCGACTTGCATGTCTCATTCATGTATTCAGCATTCACCGCGAAGAAAAATAATGTTAGTGGAAACGACATTTGGGCAGATTGAGCTCTTCATGCACATATTAGGTTTTCCCTTTCTCTGTCTTTGCTTTTGCATAATATACATGTATATGCTTGTATGAGTAGGCACACCAACTGCTGTAATTGCGTCGATGCATGCGTACGAATGCGTAAGAGGGAGAGAGAGAGGAGAGAGAGAGAGAGAGAGAGAGAGAGAGAGAGAGAGAGAGAGAGAGAGAAAGAGAGAGAGGGATTGGTAAGACAGACAGAGAGAGAGAGATTATTAGAGAGACAGTGATTGGTAAGAGTATGAGAGAGAGAGAGAGAGAGAGAGAGAGAGAGAGAGAGAGAGAGAGAGAGAGAGAGAGAGAGAGAGAGAGAGAGAGAGAGAGAGAGAGAGAGAGAGAGAGAGAGAGAGAGAGAGAGAGAGACTGACAGAGAAAGGGAGAGAAAAAGAGAAAGAGAGAGAGAGTATGTAAACATGACAGAATACTTAATAAAAAGACGTTTCGGTACACATTTTTATAGAATGCACTGTGTAAATGTCACTTTCATTTAAACTAAACAGAGATTAATAAATATAAAATCACAACCGTTGAGAAATACTGCTGACGAACTCTTAATTGTTCCATCCATATGCACATTACACAAGTTGGGGAACACTGTCTTTTCAAAGTTTAGGCTTATTTCTAATGGAATGTTAGAGACTGGACAAAGGAAGAATTTTCTACATTTGCAAAGTCGCACCTTGTAATCGTTTCAGGGGCAGGGAAGAGTACATCACGATTATGTTTCCATTGCCGGTGCTACTGACGACTCTACTATATGGAAGTTTAGCATTTTTTTTCTTTTTTTTTCGCATCTTTTATTCGCCTTAGAATCTCTTTACTTAATAACAAAAATTCTCACGATTTGAAGACTTTTACCCTCTTTTATATACTATTTTGAATCTATTTGACAGTACAATTTTATTAAAGGCTTTATTTTCCCAATGTTGGAATTTTACAACAGAGATAAAACAATAATAAACCCTAGATCCATAAAATATCAGTAATGAATAATTATTTTGTAGATCTGCCAATCGCTGATTTGAAACAGCAGGAAAATCCATTAAAAAACAACAACAACAACAACAAAAAATCCGGTGAATATTAATGGATCTCATGACTCAAAACCGTGATAAGGACGACCGCGATATCCAAAGCTTTCTTGATAAGAACGGTCGATACAGGGTTGGAAAAGGAGAGGGAAAGAGCGGGTGGCGTCGTGAAAAGATGGAAAATGAAGCAGGGCTGAAAAGTGCCTTTCTAGAGCTCTGTTCAGGAGCAGCTCTGAACTCATCGTCCTTATTTTAAAAACAACGCAGCAGTAACAGCAACAGGAACAACAAAAATATCAATAACAACAACAAATTAACAACACTATCAAAACAATGGGCAAATTGAAATAGCTCGACTTTTGGAAAATACCCCCCCCCCCCCCCGCGTCCAAGGCAAATATCCCATCTGAACACCCCCCCCCCACCCCTCCCCACACCACATTCACAAAAAGTAAAGGGGGTCAGGATCAGCAGCAAACAACGACAACATCAAAAGACTTTAGGCAAAACAACAACAACACAATCAAACGAAACCTCTACTCTTCCAAAATACCGGTATCTCTTCCAGCTTCCCCGCCCCCATATCAAATTCAACAAATGCATGCATCCCACGATATTCTCCTCAAGCAGGGCCTTGGCAGTTTCTCCCACCAACACGACAGATTGGGCAAACTACTTGTCATTGTATCTCCAGTCAGGCAAGAGACGCTGTTTCACTTTTAGACAGTGTTTTATACGTTCCTAGTTCACCTACAGAAATACACAAGCGATTGACGTTTTTTTTTTTCATGATAATTATAATATCATTTTATTGCACACAGTTCTGAGATTTGTGGTATAGCATTTTGATAGATAGACAGGCAGGACAGGCACTCAGATAGACAGACTAACAGACGGACAGACAGATTGAATGTCAGACAAACAGATGATGACAGACAGATAGAAAAATAAATAGAGAGAGAGAGAGAGAGAGAGAGAGAGCGAAAAAAAGTCGGATCTATCCGTCGCTTAATCTATAACACCCTTCTCACTTCCACCGGAAACATAAGAGAGTTGAGGTGAACCTCATTTCCTCAGTTTTGTAAACTGAAAGTCATAATAACCATCATTAACAAAAGCTGAAGTTATGACAATAACAAGTGGGCGCAAACAACAGTGCAAGAAAGTGCTGAAGCAAAACCAAAGCATCGAAAGTTACTTCAGGGGCAGGCGAACTGTCTGGAGAGAACTGGAGAGGGTGTAAGCGAACCATAATGACCACAATAATTTAGTTGTCACTTTAGATGTCAACGAAGTCCTTTGTTTCTCTTTCTTTCAAAAAAAAAATAAAAAAATCTGGAGCTTCTGAAGAGAGTAAAAGTTAATATTTGATTTTGAAGTATAGTGAGAAATGCCAGACACTCTTAACTGGGTAGAAAAAGATCTGGAGTTCTTAGTACACTGAGAAATTGAAGAAAACAAAAAACAACTGCTTCCGCTGACCTAGTCAAAGTGAAATCAGAATCCTTTGAGTCAGGTCACAGGGAATATTCCCGGGCGCTTACGGCACAAAGAAAAAGCACAGAGAATTTTTATCGGGACCTTTTCATCGTAAACTGTTTTTCGTGTATATTATTCCTGAGAATCACAGGGAAAACAGTGTGTAGCATCTGCGGGCTACCCCTTGCCCTCCCCCGGTTTTGTTGTTGTGCTGGTGGCTGAGCATGTGTCCACTACTTTTTTCATTTTATTGTTGACAACCGCCAGAGTGTACTGTACTCCGTGACCTGACCTTCTTTTCTAGTGAGTAGTTTTTTTCCTCGCTCGCTTGTTGTCAGGTGTTTTGACTCGTTCAGTAAATATTAGTATGTTCCCGAATATTCGATAACGTTGTGGATAAGAATGTTTACGCCAGATTTGGCCTTGGGTGATGTGACCTGATGACGTATTGATGCGTGATTGGTTAGTTTGTGCGAGGGCAAAGGTAACGTTTATTTCGGGAACTTTCTGTAGGAATGTTTATATATATAGACCTGTGTGAGTGGTTGGTCGGTGAGTAAGTGAGTTTCCTTTTGTGTGGCGTAGATATTTAGTTTCGCTGGTGTCTTCCTAGTAATTTATTGTTCACTATACAGTTATTAAACTTTAGTATTATTTAATCTATCGTCGGATCTCGTGTTTATTTATTTTACAGCTGTAATAGTTTCGTTTTCTAAAGGGTTGTAGTTAGATCAATTAACTCCCCCCTACTATAACGTACTAGAACAACCTCAGCTGTTACACAGTGCATAGTAATATATGCCAACGTTGTATTGTACATGGACATCAGTACTAGTGCAATGCACTTTATGTCTGATATATTTGTGACACGAGATGTAATCGTGTACACTGGAAACATTACAAAGGACTTATACGTCTGAAAACAAAAATGGGGTTGAGGGGGTCAGAAATAGCGAATGACTCCCAGCTGTTTACCTCTCCCCTGAATAAAGGAAATGGTCCCTCGGTAAGCTCCTAAGAGAGAGAGAGAGAGAGAGAGAGAGAGAGAGAGAGAGAGAGACAGACAGACAGACAGACAGACAGACAGACAGACAGACAGACAGACAGACAGACAGACAGACAGACAGACAGACAGACAGACAGAACGACAGAGAGATATTACTGTTTCATTGTAAAGCGCGTTGGGTTCATTTATGTGGAGACAGGAGCTATATAATTATTATTTATTATATTTATTATCGTAATTATGTTATTGGTATAATGAAGACGTCAACAAGAAAAGGACCATATGAATGAAATATGAAAACAAAATAATGGAATATTATTATCGTCTTCGGACAGCCACAATAAAGTACTCAGCACTCAAACCTCAGACCTAAGACTCTCTTTGGCCACGAAGATCTCATTTACTTTCAGAAACATTCTTAGAATTCCACCTTTCCAGAATTTTATCTATCCTTACCAGTTCGTTCTTTTGTCCATTTCATTTCTTCCATCATTCTCTTCCCCCCTTTCTCCGCTTCTTACGTCACATTGATTTGCACGCACCCGACACTCCAGGCCAGTTTGAGTACATCAAATTAAACAAAGTAGACAAGCTGGCCACTGGGATCGTTTCTTGGACAACCTGGCTCATGTGTGCCAAAGATAAAGAAATCACGAGGAAAGAGCTAGCCAGATTGTCAAGCATCTTCAGGCTTTGCAAACATACGAGTTTCTGGGGGAAACTAGGTACTGTCGGTCTTTTTTTGTTTTGTTTTGCTTACAGCAAACTTGGTTACAGAGGAATCGGCTCAAGAGACGTTATTAATGGCAGGGCTGCCAAAAAGAGGAATAAAATGTGTATGTGCTTGGACTACGATTGTCTGCTATAACAAAATGAGATGAATGGAAATGCAGAGTATGAAAGGAAAGCAGACACTGCAAGGCAGAATAAGAATAAGCCGTAGATGTCGGTCGAAAACTTCAACAAACAGAAACATGGGCACACTTATATGATTTGAGCGAAACGGTAGAAATAAATTCTTATTCTGGAGGGATTTAAACTGCAGTACTTCATGTTCGGTAAATAACTGCAGAAAGACAACAAAAAAAAAGGGGGGTGGGGGGGAGTGGGCAAACAAACAGACAGAACAGACAGACATAGAAAAACAGACAGATGGATAGTTAACATATCAATAAAAAAGAAAAAAGGACAACCCTCCCACTATTGCATGTTCAGTCAGATACAAATGTTCTACCAGTGAAACACATTTAAGCTGAATAAATTTTGTACATAGGATTTTAACCGAGACGTAATCTCTGCACTATTTCGATTTGCACCGTGTGATATAATTATGTACTCATTTACAAAGCAGATGCTCCCAAACAAAGAAGACATAAGCCCAAAGAATTAGTATACCCCGCTGCGTTGAGTGAAAAACAACAACAACAGATGATAAACAACAGTTCTTTATCTAATACATGATGGAGCTGTCCGCTCTTTGTTCACCACGTTAAAGGGAACGTAAACGCCGGGCGTCAATTGAATTTCCGTGTCCAGCGATAGAACAAGCAGCTAAAGTGACCGATGTAAAGGCATTGGGAGAAGCCCGCTGCTGCAAAATTCACAGTAGGCCATGTAATGGTAAATGCACCGAACAGAGTGCGGTACTTATTCTGGGTCTGGAAAATTTCACGTCCAGCCAACCCCACACGCGCTAAAGGTTAGCCAAGTGAGCACTGCAGTGCAGACTTCCTTGCTAAAAGGTGAGAAATTCGTTTCCCGAGCGTCGGATCCACAACTTCATTGGCAATAAAAGGGTCTGACGGAACCATTAGGGCTTCGTGGCTGGTGTTAGGAAAAACTCTTTCGCTGACCTCCACCATCCAGACGTGTGAGTTTGTGCCACATGTGCCCTCGATAATTCCTGTTAGCACTCCCTGATTTGAGCATAATTGCGGTCAAGATATGTTTACCTACACCGAGGTGGTCAGCGTACTTTCTAAACGCTCCAGCTATTTACGTTGTTATTTTGTAAGAGCTCTCTATCCGACATCACTGAATGCTCTGAGGATTCCAAGACGAATGGACATTTTAACTGGCTTCTCTTTAACTAAAAGTGGATCCCAGATTGGCAACATTTGTCTAATTTTAACAATTACAGTCTAACCACTTCTTCTCCACCTTCGAGAGGAGAATCGTTGTGTCTTTTTGGGTAACATTTACGCAAGACAACTTTCCTTTCCCAACAGATAGGGAGTTACAGTATTTCTTGACGTCAAAGACTGCCATGAATTTAAATCGTCATTTTAACGTTTTCACTGTTTCCAGAATGATCCCAGTTTGTACGTATTTTACCCAAAGTTAATGCCTTTAAAAAGTTTTGAAGCGGTTTCAATTACTTCTAAACGTTCATTCCCAGTATTTTCTTTCGGACACCCTAGCTTCGTGTTGTTGGTTTTTTTTATTTTTATTTCTTCGTGATTTATTTAGTTCGGGAATTTTATAAATGATCAGGATTTTCGAAGCGTTGGTCGCTTGGGCTGCATGCAGTTTGGAGTTTCTGAATTAATCTTTCTTTTAACTTTTATTTGCCAGAGTGTCACCGAATTAGGAAACTATCTCTAGTACAAGACGTTTGAATAAAGTTTCGGGTTTTTGTAGGTGTTTGTCGGGGATTGTATTCTCTAGTTCGGTCCAGCCAGCATACCAAACATCGCCCACTCGGGATTTTTTCACGATAGGCAAAGTTAAAAACAAGAGAAAAATCGCTTAATACATCAATATGGGGTATTATTAATTCTTCAGTGATTCATCTACAAACAAATTAATTGCTGAAGACTTGTAAAAAGCTGAAAAATTTCATTCAGTGTGAGTCAACATGACGTACGCCTCACCCCTCTATGTCAGTCCATCTGTATATGTGTCTGTCTGTATGACTCTCTCTCTCTCTCTCTCTCTCTCTCATTTTCCGACCAAGTATATTGCCCAGTCAGCAGCAAACTGCGGCAATTCTGAGACACTCTCATCCCAGTCCTCTTGCCTATAAAAATGCTGTCAGAGGAATGACAGCAAAGCTCATCAACCCACTTTATTGCCCGGTCGGGAAAGGAAATAAAAGAACTCACGCACGTTATGACAAAGTTCACAAAGCAGCGGAAGAGCTGTCACCAAGATAGAATTATGATACCGGGATACTTTCCTTTGTTTGGAGAGCTGGGCTCCAGCTTTGGCAGGAGAACGAATTGGGGACTGTGGAAACGCAAGCATCGCCCAATCAGTCGTGATTGCATCGATCAAACTTAAAGGGACATCGGCCCATCAAACGAGTAATCCTTTGCTTTGATGGTAGTTGGGTATTCCTGTCCCATTGATATGCTGATTATAAAGAGGAACTTTGCGTGGTCGTTGGCCACAAAAATAACGTACTTCGCCGCTGAACTAGGTATTTTGGACAGGATATAAAATGTCTCTGCCTGAAGTTAAAGTTCTGTTCTCTGACTTTCCTTGTTCGTCAAGACATCCAATTGTTGTGAAAACTTGCAGGGCATAGGAGCGCTTGGGTAGAACTGGTCAAAGTTTTCTCTGTCTCACTGTATTCTCAATTACAGCACATGAAAATGTAGGACGAGGATAACCATTAGTACTTGCTATAAAAACATGAACGTTGATTGCATGAAGAAGTCTATTAAAAAGGATTGACACTAAATCTTGTCCCCAAGTAACATTTGGATACATAGAAAGTGGATGGAGGGAATAGGAAACGATCTTTCTTCGATAAATACTTGTCATTACTAAACGTGATCCGAAAATTAATGTTTATTGTGCTCTTGAATAATGCTATGTCTCGAGTGTCCTTGTGTAACTTCTCCATTCTTCTATGTTATCCAGATTAATATTTTGTTAATAGTTATTTTTCCCAATTGAATTAGCAAACACAGTTATATTGATCCAAACACAATGTATTCCGGTAGAAAAAGCTGAGAAATTTTAAATATGCCGGCCAAATATGGGTGAGAGAAAATTTGGGCGTATGGGGGCGATTGCCTGAAAAAGGTTGAGAACTAATGAAGTAAGCTATTTCAATTTCCATGACATTCTTGACATTCGTCAAACTGTTGCACCAGCTTATTGATTTTATCATTATAATCATCAATAAAACCATGCACAAACTTCAATAAGTAAAGTACTAACGATTGAAAGTCTGCGTTTCATCTTGAATGTCAGCTACAGGCATCTTCATATTATAAGGAAGTAAAGACAATGGCCGCCCTCGGATTAGAACAGCGCCAATTGCTTATTCTTTTCAAAGCCACGGTGCTATCAGTCATCGACTATGGTCTGGGCATCGTCACAATTTCCAAGACACAGTTGATGAAATTGGAAAAGATTCAAAACACTGGAATGAGAATCATCCTTGGATGCACCCGTGACACCCCAAATAGCAGCAATGAGATACATCCTCGGGCTCCCCAGTATTGAACAAAGGCACACACTAGCCCAGGTTAAGGCAATGTTTAGAGTGGCGAAAGACCAAAAACATCTGCTGCATGACCAGCTGAATGTCAGGAAAGGTAGTAGAATAAAGCGAGGCAGATCATGGTTAGCTGAAGCTGAGGCCACTGTACAAAAAGTGTGTGAACTTGACAATGTGCGAAGGGGTGAGGAGTATGTGAAAGTGGACGATAAGATGGCCGGCAAGTACACTAGAGTGGTGATCACCATGGGCCGAGAATGCCGTGAGAGGGCTGCATGTGCCGTTAATGCGGACGTGCTGGAACTGGTGCACGAGAACAGCAGGACAGGAGATGCGGTGGTGTATACAGATGGATCAGTCACTAGAGGAGAAAGATCTGGATGGGGTTACACGGTCAGCGTTGATGGCAGGACAGTGGCAGAAGATAGAGCTGCATATCAAGTCACAACATCTAGTATGAAAATGGAGGAGGTTGCCGCTGAATACGCACTTGCATGGTTACAGAGGAGCACCCACACATGTGCCGTCATTGTGACAGATTCCCAGAGCATGCTCAGGAAAATAGAAACAGGATACCTCAAACCTGAATGGGTGCAGTATCTGCACGACAGTAAACTGAAAAGGCTGACTTGGATTTTCTCCCCTGGACACGCTGGAGTATCTGGAAATGAGAGAGCGGATAAGCTTGCTGGTGAGGCCCCAATGCAAGGCTCTCTTAGTCTCGGGGAAAATGAAATTCTCGCAGCTTTGAGAGAAACAGCACCACAGGAAGACGGGGACACCATTGAACGTATAAAACTGTTTGGGCATCAGAGAGGCTGTGGGGTCAAGAGCCGGTTGTGTGGTACTGCAAGACGACTGTTCAATCAACATCTTACTGGAGTTGTTAGTGAGAAGACCTTGTCCGACATGATGGCGCGGAGAGCTGAGCACGTATGGGTGTGTCCCGAGTGCGAGGAGGCTGGTTCTACACCAAAAAACCAAAAAAAAGGCCTCCAATGTAATTATGAAAGGCTTTGTAACCACTGAGTCTTAAATTCTACAAAATACCGTATTGCGTATAGCAAGACGTAAAGGTGTGCGTTGGCATATCTTAAAAAGGTCTTGAACTTCGCTACATTTTAGATACTTTCGTTGACTTTGAGCCACAACTGAAAGTAGAAAGTTTTCCGTCGCTTTGAGCCCCCCGCCCCCCCCCCCCCAAAAAAAAACCAACAACAACCAAAAACAACGCATTTTCTTCGAGGAGAATTAAAAATATGACAGGAAATTTCGTTCTGAGCCTGAATTTACACATTGGTGATCGAAACCAAATTTTTAAATTCACATCTGTGTATTCCCCGAGTCCGCGGGCCTGTTAGTATCTTTAATGGAATTAGTTGATTCAGCCCGCGACCAATTCAGCACCTATCTCTCATGCATAATTAAATCATACAAAATAGTTAATGGAGCATCAATAAACCAAGGCTATTTCACGGATACGCGTGCGCTGATGCCATTTTTGTGGCTGCTCCTTTGCAAAACAAAAAAAAACCGGACGCTCTCATAAAAAAAAACATGGCCTAGATATTCATACCATCCCGATGAATGCCCGGCGTGGGACTCGAGAAAAAAAATGGAATCTATTTCCCTTTCATCTATATTGTGCTCTTGCTTGTTTTGTTTTGTTACCATTATCATGCCCCCCCCCCCTCCCCCAGTGATTTAGCTAATCTTATCAGAAATTATCTTCTGGGTTAAACGGTTTTGTTAGAGGGAAAAATGCAATTGTGGCAACGAAATGGAAGGCTTCAGCTCACATTAATATATCACTTGGAACGTCATTTCTTTGAATCACAGGATAAAAAAAAAGCCACATGAAAGGCTTGGGCTCAAAACAAATTCTGAATGCTGAAATCAAATTTAGCAACACGATGTAGACTATTATGGGAAAGGATTACATTTTCGTTGCAAGGTCGCATAACATTCACATTGAGCAAAATTAAACTATTCATGACAATTTATATGTTGATGGCCTTGAAATGTGGGACGAGAGGATGTGTGTACAAAATAATGTGGTTTGAATGAAAACTATACTGAACCGCGTAAGTTTTGCAACAAACATGAAACGGCTGTAACTCTTGAACGAATTAGGTCAATTCAAAAACTGAAGAAAAAAAAAAAAAGAAACAAAACGAAATAAACAAAGCTTATTTCTGTGAAATTAAATTCTTTAATTTTTCTAATGACTTGATGTCCTGTCTTGGACAACTAAACCACAGGGTTCAGAGCTGTATGAGGTTTCAGCCTGTCAAGTGTTTTGACCGTTTCATCTTGCCTGAAATGCTCACTTAAATCTCGTTCATTGGCGGGATCAATACTAGAACTTGAATTAAAGATGGCAAAGTTTTCTTTATTTCATTCAGTTATCTCCAGCAGTTCAAAAGCTACAGCCGTTGAAAAGTTTGTTGCAAGACTTTCGCAGCCTAGTATATTATTCAGGGCCCGGACTGGATATTTAAAAGTTTGTAATGAATGGAGGTTCGGCCGCGGCCTGCAGTTTCGGAATTAAATCACATCAGGGCACGTAACACCATAATATGGGCCAAGCAGGACAATTCAGATAATGACTGTTATGACCACTGCAATATGAACAACAAAGCAAGAAAACACATTCACCTAAATCGGTTGTTATTTAAAAGAACATCAGCTGTGCATACTTAACGTACCACTGCAATTGTACCCATTTTCATTTTATGTGTCGTCTCAGCATCTTCTTTATACATTGAAATTACAGATGCCATGTTTATAATTCAATGCTACACGTCACTTTACTTTGGGGATAAAAGTATTTTGTAATGTAATTGTTTACAAAAACAAAAACAACACAGAAACTTCCCTCCGGTTCGTCTCTGTGATGTAAAGATATAGATGTAGTCGACACAGTCAACTCTCAAATAGCAGTTACATTCAAGAGTCTCCCCTCGCATAATAATAATATATCCAGTTTTCAGTTACGTCAACCTGTATCTGCATGGAATGCACCATTTTCTGCCTGAGTGACTCCAATAACCGTAGCAGTGCAAAAAAGCAAGAGAACAAGACCAAACAATGTAAAGAGAGAACAGTATGCTGAAATAACAGGCAAAAAGTAATAATAATAATATCAGCTTATCGCAATCTGTTGTTAAAACGTCTTTGTTTTCCATAATTATAATCGGCTTGATAAATAAAAGAGTTACAATACCTTACTCCAGCGGAGAAAACACCAACAACAATAACAAGCATAATGTTGTGATATTTATTAATAAAAATATAATTACATTTTTAAGCACATGCTAAGTTATCCGTATTACATTCCTTATGGCATTTTCTTTTTTACGGGATGCTTTGATTTAATTCAAGGAGCACCAATATCAAGAGATCCATTAGTTTCGGTCGGCCTTTTGGGCATTCTAGATTCGGTCAGTGCTTGGTCTCGAGAGCACAGCCGGGCCTATTCAGTCAACAGATAATTACGTCTTCCCTGGAAGAAGGGACAACAAGTAAATCGCGTCCAAATGCGTCCCAAAGCGTCCCAAAAGTTTGCAGTGGCTAATGAAAAAAATAGAGGGTTACCATAAATTGGGGAAATCCCAAGTCCCATAACACACACTTATCAGCGATCCTTGACGTTAACGTCCGTCTGGCGCCTTGGTCGAGAAGCCGTCATTCAGTGCGGGGTAAAGTCAGGAAAAATTGGGAAATCAAAGTAAAAACATGCAACTTCTGAGATGGACCTTTCACGGACTAATATTCCAAATGATGAAAGGTCAAATAATTACATTTACACCGAAGCTTATAAACACATACGCAATATATACGATACAAACATTCACAGGGCCGGTCCCATTCCTTTGCCAAGCACTTTGAATTCCATCTTCAATATTTCTTGTTCTGAGCTGTTTGGACATTTTACAGAAATTGCAGCCCTTTATATAATAAATACGACATTTAAAAAAATTTTTTTTTGCACTATTGCGTTTCAGTTCCAACCTGCTACTTACTACAAAGATGAGGATTTAGTGTCAATGTCATAAATTCCTAAACTTTTATGAGATTCGCACAAGCAGAGAGTATCGAACATATCAGTGTTTATTGCTCTAGTAGACTCTTTAAAGTTGTTTTCCCGAGACGGTTACTTTTATTGATCCCTTAAGCTCAAGATTCTCCACCAATTGCCAGGTAAGTGTACTAATTAATTGTTTTCGTGTTTTCTTGTTTTGTCAGGACAGCAGATAATTCTGTGATAGTACGTCATCAAGTAAGCATTTTCCAAATCTGACCTTGGTCATCAGGTTGGAAACATCGATACTCTGGGGGTATTTCACGACCTCAGCTTTTGTTTGTTCGAACTCCACTTTTTGCACAACTGGGACATTCGAAATCAAACATTTGCAGCTTCAGTTTTTATGTCAAGGAGTCAAAATAAATTGGAAACATGAAACAACTTGATAAGTGCCACAATGCATTTTAAACAAGTGTCAAAGTGCATTTGTTATACCTCTTCTACACACTAAAACAACTCCAGTTTTTCAGAAAATGGAGGTACAAACAAGAACTAATATCGCGATCTGACAATAAATTTCATAGAGTAGAAATGCTACCAAAGTAGCGACATGAAAATTGGCTTCCAGGACAGGAAATCACACTATGGAGATGGGCTCCCAAAAAGATATGAAAAAAGGGGTGCCTTTCAGTTAGGACAACAAAGGTTTTATCGACTCTCTACCACAATACATTACATAATTATTTAAATAGCTCCATCTCAGATAATCATTTCCTGCAATCAATTGAATCATAGGGGAATTGCAATGAGCGCCAGGCATTAAACGAAATGAATAGATCGGCACTGCTCTATGTTAGTGGCATATGTTAGACATGCCAAAAGGCAACTGACAATTCATTACATTCCCGAGCATGAGGGTTATCAGATAATGTTATAGAAAGAGAAATGCGCCAATAGGAAAATGTAATTATCCAATAGAATCAAAGTGGTATAAATCACCAAATGACATTAAAAGAAACAGCTTTTTCTTTACATCTCAAGAGTGTCAAAACTGACTTAATATGCTATTAGCCTAGAGCAGTGACGATAATATGTAATGTCATATTATTCTAATCTGCAGCATCTTCAGTTTCTTCATCGGTCAGACTACAAAACATGGCGATAGAATAGGTTCTGTGCAGTCACTTCAATCTCAGTCTTCTGTTTCGAAATCTGAGAAAACTTGCGTCGGTCTGACTGAAACCTGAAAACAAAGCAACAACTAGTGATTTATGGCTTCCCATTTGACAAAGCTTTTAGAATCGCAAGCAGTTCTTCCGATCCCACCCAGTTTTATTGTGAGATAGCTAGGTCATCCCTAGTTCCGGACGCCCTATGAAATCCCTGGGGTCTGTGACTTTTTTAAGGAATAATCTCTGGCCACGCCACCAGATTAACCTGGTGGTCGGGAGTACACAGAGCTTTACTGCTACCCAGACACGTCGAGCCGATTATGGAGGGTTCCGGTGATTGCGAAAGTTTTAGAATGAAAGAACGGACATAAAAATGGTGTTTACAACCTTAAGCTAGGGACACAATTATGAATACGTTTTTACAGTAGGCCAAAATACCCCAAACTGAAGACATACAAATACGTTGAGGCTTACAACCCTTAACTAAAGACACGTAAATGAATACGTTTTACAGTGGGCCAAAACACTCCAAACTAAAGCCATACAAATACGTTGAGGCTTACAACCCTAAACGATGGACGCATATTATCATATAGATACGTTTTATGCCAAGCCTATTACACCCTAAACTATAGACATACAAGCAGTCTTGGATTATAACCCTACAAAAAAGAATACGCATATATATGCGTAATATAATTATATACCTTTTACGGTAGGCCTATAGCACCCAAAACTGAAGACATACACTGACCAGGTTTACGACCCTAAACTCATGACACATATTATTATGTATACACATTTCACAGTCGGCCTAAAATAGTCCAAAGACGCACAAGTACTCTGGCAATAAAACACATACATGAAAACACTGACCTGAAAGAACAATGAAAAAACGTGTTACAAAATTATGCTTGAACACAGAAAAGGCGCTGTGACAATCAGTTACGAATTTATCCACGGTACCACAAGAGTAACAACGACCATTCATCAACAGAAGACTGGGTCAGGCTTGTGATCTGGTTTAATTACAGTGAAGAATTGGTGTTTTCAACAACTTTTTACGCAAACTGTCCCCTCTTTCCTTGTCTTGTCATAACTGATATTAAACATAAACCTATAAAAGGCTAACACTGTGAACTAATAAGGATGGAAGTAACCAAACAAAAAAAATTATTGCCAAAGCGCTCTTGGTATGGCCTCATAAAACCAAACGAAGATGAATTGTAAACAATACAATATTACGGATTGCGAAATGAAGTCAAGCATCGATCATCGTATTGGCCAGATTATCTTTCAATTGCAAATCTCCCTTTGTTTTACAACTCCAATCTGTATCGATTGGAACCAGCAAAGGTTACCGATGATTTTGCCGGAGCTATTGTAAAGTAAATATTTTATCACTGAGGTTTTGATTCCACGATTGATAGAGCGGACACTGTTAAAAAGGCCGAAGTCTCTCATTAATCCGTCTTCTGTATCAACAATGCCAGAAACAGCCGTGCGTAATTAAAAACGTCAACAAATATTACAAATTACATTAACGATGCAGCAAACAAGTCAAAGACAAGACTGCCAAAATGCCCATTAAGATACTGACAAAAAAAAAAAAGAAGAAAAAAAAGGACAGTGGCCTTGTTGACAAATCTGATCATACAGCAGGATCAACTCCACTAACTGAAGAAAGCTGAACTATAGAAAAATACCCAATTATAAATTCATCTCTTAAATCTCTCTCTTTCTCATCTTCCCAACTATGTAATTTCTGTCTGCCTGTGTGCCTGCTCGTCTGTCTGCGTGTCTGTCTGTCTATCTGTCTGTGTGTCTCTCACTCACTCTGTCATTAAGAACCAAGCCATAGGACCACCAGTTATGGAACTACCTGTCACAACGTATCGATCCTCATCCTGCAAATTCATGTGTCAATAAAAGTCTTAGGCGAGCAACTACCTCTATTTAACAAGGCAATTCCTCCCTGAGAAAAAGCCAATCTGCTTTCATGTGGTATGGCGCTTGTCTACGGACCTTTACAAAATTACTTTCTGAGCAAAGTGTCTGGACAGTGGATATTTGAGCTCCTGGGTGGCTATGAATTACCTAAGTGACCCTCATAGATTTGAGTGAGAAAGTAACAGCTGGTAAAACTCTCCCGACTGGGGATTCATTGTACACCACTTCTGTCCAGCTCTACAGAGGAATAACGGAAGCACTAGCGACCCAAGCGAGAAGCAAACACCGAGCCTGCCTTAGCTTTAAGCGCTCCATCAATACTTGCGGGAAATATAAACTTTCAGTCCGTTTGGAATGCCAAACGCTTTGGGGCTGTCGGCTTTTGTGGATCGTTCACAGACCTGGGACGGTCTCGTTCTTTCGATCTACAGAAAGAGTCATTAAGCTGAAGCATGGACAGTGGGTACTGTTTTGTTTCTGTTGTTGTTGTAGTGTGCACTGCTTACAGGAAGTCATTTAATGTCTAGAACAGCAGTTATAATAAAATGATTTCTCGATAAATTCCATCAAACCATGCCCTGCCCTTGCTTTGATGTCCATTCATCTAACTTCTCCTTCTCACTGGACAGTGAATCATCATTGAACACTAAGTGCGAACATGCTTACAGAACATCAAAGTAGAGACACGACACAGCGTTTTCATTTACTGAATCACGAAAAATATTTTTTTAACGTATCTTGAGAAATAAAGGCAAGAAATATAATGAAAGGTGGGATGACCGGAAAAGAGAAAAGACCATGTTCTAAATTTCTGACACGAAGGGGTACTGCGAGTAAGCTAAAACACTCTTTTACACCGTGAGGCACGCCTGAGCTATTTGCCAAATAAAAAGTATTTTTCTGTCATTTGACTGTCTGCACTGTGCAAGGCGATGGAGAGAAAGATTTTAATCTTCAAATTAAAAAAAAAATTAAAGCTTCCAATAGATTAAAGAGAGCATTATTTTGTGATTATTTCAACTGCACTGAAAGTTATAAATCGTTGAACAGTCTTCGGTCAAAGATCGTGTAGTTGACCATTTGGACGGTGACCGGTTTCATTTGCGGGAAAATTACTCTTCCAGTAATAGCCAGTTAACTTTAACCTTGCTGGACCTTCCTTGTCACGAGCAACAGGTCCAACCAATGTCCCCGTGGACGTGTGCCAGGCTAGAAGATCACAAACCGCATTTGGTTTTGGAGCAGGTTTTAATTCCGTATGGAAATTGTCGGCGTCACCTCGCTGGTACTGATATAACGGTTATGCTTATTCCAAGAACAGGATAATTACAGCTTCGCTTCCTCTGGTTTCGTATTCATACTATGTTGGTGCTTTTCCCCTTCCCTTTTTATTCCATCTCTCCCCTCAGCCGCTTTCAATGCCCTCCCCATCTCCTCCTCCTTGTTCCCGGGAAGGTGTAAAATCTTCACATTTCTACTATTGGTCCTTGGTCGACCTTTTTGTTTTGTCTGAAATAGGGGATAAAGAAGACCAGTAATAGTAAACCCCTATCGTTGTAACTTTTTTCATTAATTTCATAGCAGTTGTAAATATAATGTTGAAGGTAACTGAAAATATTGATGGAAAGAAACAAACAAAATAAAAACAAAAACAGACAAAGACATTGAACATGTGACAGATTTAATACATTTATTTTATTGTCGTTAATCTAATCATCAAAAATATCACCCAAGAGATGGAAATGCTATTAAATGAAATAAAATGTAGGAGGCTAAGAAATGGAAATGGCATAGAACGCCAGCGTTCAATCGAGGTTTTTATTAAACATTTACTCCTCTTTTCTTTCTCCAAAATCTCCATTCTCTCTCTCCCCGACATTCATTGTCGAACGACTTCATCTTTGTACCCGCAGGTTCCAGGGCTACTTTTTCTTCTTCTTCTCCTTCGTGTTGTTTTTTTTTTTTTTTACATATATTAGTTCGCCTGTTCTAGTTCACCGTCGAGATATTTAATTGCCCAATATTCTTTTGTGTTAGAATAATATGATCCATTCTAAGTCTCCAGTAATTTTGTTTGTCGGTTGATTAAATGTCCTGACTCTCATGGAAACTCGATGTGGTTTATATAGAGAAATGAAGTGCTCCTGACATTCTGATAAACAGGTGCAATCTGGAGTCAATCGAAACATCTCACGTTCACTTGACAGGGAGCTTTTGACCCTGTGCCAACACTGTATGCGCCACTTTGCAGCTATCCGTTGCCAGCTCCACCGCATCTGAGTTGCTCCACAAGAATTCATTACCCGTCTCAAGAGGGCTAGTTCACCCCCCTCGCATTTTGTAAAGCCTGGATTACCCTCTTCTTTAAATTTGCCAACCCCCCTAAAGCAATGAATTTGTGATGTCAAATGGATTGAAACTCGATATTCTCGCTTCATCCTATCGATGCGTGTAGGGCCATCCTGCCTCTGACGTAACACGGTGTATTTACTCGGGTCAATGAGGGCAGTGTCAGCCACCCGGGGTGAGCATTACTTACTGTTTTTATTCTAGGGTGAAATGGGGAAACATGCAGATTTTTTTTTCAGCCTAGCTCCGGATTTCGTGGTTGAGACCATCCATTGAGTACGGTCCTTGGGAAGGGGCGTTGCCCCCAGCATATGAAAAGCTTTTATTTATTTTGGGGGGGGGGGGAGGGGGGTGTCTGTAATGCGAACGATAGTATTTTCGTTACGGTAATGAATTTAAAAACGTTCAAACGTTCAGTTTTATTTACATTTTTTTCTCAACAAAATGAGATGAAGGATTACATAAAAATGAAACATAATCTATGTTCTTAATGAAACTATCAATTTAATAATCCATGCAAATTGCTATTTAAAGTTACAGAATATCACGGCCTTGACGTGGACTTTAAACATTTTTATTAGGGGCAGGTGACACCAAGCATATGAAAACTGTACAATTGGAGGGTGGGGGGAGGGGTAGAAAATAGCCAAAATAAAGACTGCGTACTTTATGGAAAGTCCCTCTCTGTACACGTTTACTCGAGGGCGGCCAACGAAATAAGCAAAACCATCTCCATGTAACAATATCATTATTTTTCAACAGTGCATCTCTTACAAGATCATCTATGTAGGAGCAGCATGCAGAGCCCAGACACAGCGGCTTCGGTTCCGATGAAAACGAAATGAGAGACGAAAGCGGAAGCACCCTGAAAGGCGGTTTGGAGGATTCTGACATCTCTGCCGACAGCGAGCCGAAAGCGAAAAGAAACCGAGCCACTTTGGGCTCTTTTCTCGTGGAAACTGTGCTATAATGAAACACAAAGTGTAATATTACTCAGTGATGGTAATGCAGTAAAGAAAGACACAGGACTGTCTAAACTGTCTATTTTCTCGGTTTCAAGACTAAACCTGACAAATTGAGAGAACCAGCAAATTGATAACTTTAAGATATTTTGTTTAAACTTATTTCAATCCACAGTAGAAATACGTGACAGGAATGGCATCAACTTAGAGTATAAGGGGATCATTATAGATGAACGAACTTCGTGTGTAAGTTGTGTAATTCCGACCCCTGCAAATTGCCCACGATAAACAAAATAATTATGAAAAGACACAGTATATAAAGCAGTTCAGTGGGTGGTCTATTTATAAAGTTGCCACATGATAAAATTTCCCTAAATATTTGTTCCTGCAAAAACATCTGGACTCCCTCTGAAAGTAGGATTGTAATGACAAGAAAAAAAAAGGAGGGGGAGGGGGGGGGGGGGGAAGAGATCATTTGCTGCAAAGGAAACACACACACACACACGACCGCGCCCATCTACATAAGCACACACACAAATACAAAGCACGCATAAACACACATACACCTCTCCTGTCACCTTTCCAATGAATTTTAGCTTTAAATATTTTTTTTTAAATCAGAAGCAAGATTTCAACGAAACGCCGTGGATGTCTGGGCCTATGGAGAGATTAATGCTCTCCTTTTCTAGAATTTCTAGAACACCTCCCCCCCCCCCCTTCACTTTTCCATAAATTACGCATTCACCGCCCCCATCCCTTCTCTCCTTGCCTTCCTGCCCCACCCAGCCCATTGAACACACGACCTGTCCGTGAAAGATGAAGTATCCTCTTCCGTTCAATCTTATCTGCCTGGCCTTCAGTTCGATAGGAAGTCCAGAGACCATCAGAGACAGACCTCGGTAACTTTAGTAATTACATGCCAGAAAAGACGGTTAGCTCGAAATCGAAGGCTGGAGATAAACGAACTTGGGCACAAGTAATTCAAATCAGCAACTTTTGTGTGGCTTGGATGGGGTTTCTATCACATTGTACTGTCTGTCACATGAGGTTGGTAGTGATCTATAGTTTTAGGTCACTTGCAAAGTTAACAGTTTCTGATGTCGCGCTATTTCTTCGTTGTGATTCTTTTACGGTAGTGATCTATCTGTCTTTGTCATTTGAAAAGTTAGAGTGTGTTGCACTGTTACTGTGTAGTGATTCTTTTAGGGTAGTGATCGATAGTTTAATGTCGCTTGAAGAGTTAATTTATGTCGCACCGTCTTTGTGTTGTGATTCTGTTTTCATCGATGTGTCTCGTGGGTTTATTCTATCGCCCTGAAGTTTTATTATGGCCTGGCATTTATGGTAGTGAAAAGAAAAAAAACAACGATCCTGATCTACGTTAAGGGGTACAGATGGGGTCCTGAATTGTGCGAATTACCATATTATTTTTGTATTTTTCTATTTTGTATACTTCTTTAACCCCATTTTGGGAAATTTGCCTTAGTGTCATTGCTGCCCAGTTACAACTGGAGCAGACACATCATCGCCACAGTGCAGCGCCGGTCGGTAGTTGTTTTTTTTTAAGGGGGGGGGGAGATGAGGGGGGAGGGGGAGGGAGTGGTAGGGATGAATTTTGTTTAATTTTGTCCGGGCAGCGGCCTGTTCGGCCTACTCTTTTCGATTTCCAACTGCCAAGGTACATGTATCTTTCACGTGCTCAGCGTGCACACGGGCCCTCCGAGTTTTTCGTCTTTATCCGAGAAAACCAGGTGCTCGATCCTACCCCACATAGGATCAGGGACAGGAAAATATGAGGAAAATCCCAAATCTCCAACATGCCTGCACCGACAGGGATTTGAACCGGGTAATTTCGGCATGGGATACGAGCACCTTGCCTCTAGACCACGGTGTCCCACCCAATGTGATTACATTATTTTTATTGTTAGTGAGATGCTAGAATCATCATTTATTTGCATGTGCAGATCCTGATAATGCAGTTTGAGGCAATGGCGACAATGGCAGAATTGATGGGGATAAAGATGATTAAACTTTAAAAAGGGATATATTAACAGTCAAAGCGCGAGACGAAGTTCTTTGCCACCGATGGCCTTCTGTGATTCTGCACTCCCAAGAGTTAATTTTTTAATGGAATGCATATCAAGGAAGACGGGAGAAGGTGCAGTGGTAAAGGATAATGAGAACAAAACGTAGTCATGGTGACCGAGTGACAAGTGCCCGAAACGCAGGATGTAACAAAAAAAAGTTCCTTTTATCCTGAAGCCCCAGAGAGACTACATGCAAATTAATGTTCAGCCTATCGTCAAATCATAATCTTCACGTTACAGATCGCTATAATTCCCTGAATAAAGTATATGCCTCTTCACGTATCGTGATGGAGCAACAAAAGTTGGTCAGTTCTCTATCAATAAACTTATGTTTTGCCGTTTTGGTATCTAGTGTTGCCTGCACGCAAGTGTAGTTAAAAAGAAAGGAATTGGTCAGTACTCATAAATTGGTTACACACCTCGAGATCATCGCATGAATAGTTTTCAAGGAACGGTTTGGACGATAAGATACTATTTGCTTTATTTGAGCTTTGAATATTTGAATTCCAGCATGTTATTTCCTCAGAATAAAAAAATGAAACGAATGATCCATGTCACTATGTTTGATCAACCATCCAACATTTAATGGCTCCAATGTTAGAGTGTAATCTTGGATCAGTTGTGTCTATGGCCTCTACAGATGCTATCTGAGCTCCGTTTAAATCGTTTCAGGGGGACAACTCGCGTTAAAGACGTTTGTCCGGAAGTCAACGGCTTCGTCAGAACGAGGCTGCGGGGAAAATGGACAGTGTAACTGGTGTTTTACCTAATGGAAAAGAAGAAAGGTTTCAGAAATTGAAATTCGAGAATGTAGGAAAGGGAGTCGGACAGGGTGAAATTGACAGAAAGTGCCGAGACGACACAGAAAGATAAACGTGTAGAGATTTTTGTTTTTAAGGCCACAGCAGGAAACATCGTAGGCCAGTCTGAGCAATGAGATATAAATAGATTTGGAGGGGATGCAAGCAAAGTTCGTGCAAAAAACAAGAACAGATTGTGAAATTACGAAAGAGAGAAACTCGTCCTGGACATCGTAACGATAGAACAGAATAAATGGACAGAGAATCTAAAGAGACAGTATGAGAAGACTGGTGCATTAATGTCTCCCGTGAGGAACATGAAATTAATCCCTTTGGAAGAACTGAGGCTGAGAATGGAGGTAGGGACATCCAGAAAAGGATTAATGTAAGGAAAGAGTATCTATAAAGTGTTTTTTTCCCCAAAGTTCTACAAATATTGGAAAACATTACTATTTCCCTCAGAGGTTTTTCCTGAGCTCCAAATGAATGACATAGATTATAATGTTACAGCATACTGATATTTCCAGGTTCGATTTCCCCTCACACAAATCCACAGGCCCTACTTCTAACTTCCTATTAACAGACTCCAGTGGGACATTCTTTATCTGAAGCCTTTCAATAAATTTATGCTCTTTCTTAGTGTACAAAGCTACCTTTACTGCAAGCAGTGACACGCTTTTCATTCCGTAAAGACTCATAACACACGGACATGATGTCTCAAGTTTTTCGCACTAAACAACTCCTGTTAAAACATTTTACTGTGTCCACTCCATTCATTAACAAAACCATTAAACTGGCGATTTTACGACGCTGTGTTTCACCCGGAACAGTTTAGGAGTAAATCGTCCTTACATTTCTATGTCTACATTTTCAGCCTTTCTTGAAAATGGACGTCTTTGTTTTCTTGGCTGCTATACAAAATCTTGTTTCTGTCAACTGCCTCATCATTTTTCTGTTCTCTGCATTTAGTGACCTCAGTTCTTGTTTGTTCCAGTTTCGCTTTTTGCGCAACTGAGAAATTCAACTTTAAAGGTTTGCTGCTTTAGTATTATGATAAGGAGCTGAAATAAATCGGAACTGTGAAACAGCTGGATAAGTGCCACAACACATTTTAAACCAACGTCAAAGTGTGCATTTGCTATGCCTCATCCACATACTAAAAGATCTCCAGTTTTTCAGAAAATGGTGACAGAACAAACAAGAACTAAATAGAGATTTGCTCTCACATATTCCATACTTTCCCCAGCCCTGATGAATAAAGCCTCCTGGAAACTGGTCTTAAACCTCAGGCTTATAAGCCAGTTGTTTACCTGAAGGTCTGTAACAGAATGGCCTCATTTGCTGACAATTTGGCTAATTCAAACCAGGAATCCAGTTGTACCTTTCGCACGGGAATTTAATCTCACACGTATTCATGGAGATGAGTAAACCACCACCTCATGTTTCAGGTTTTCGTGTTTTATATTCGTCTTTAATAACTTTCTTGCCTTTATTTCTGTTGGCTTACCTATGTCGTGAACTTAGTTCTTGTTTTCCAATCTCCATTTTCTGAAAAAAAAACACACACACACACAAAAAACACACCAAAACTGGGGATCTTTTAGTATGTAGAAAATGTATAACAAATTAATGCACACTTAACACTTGTTTAATATACGTTATCGCACTAATCAAGCTGTTTCACAGTTCCGGTTTATTCTAACTCCTTGTCAAATTACTAAAGCCGCAATCATTTAACGTCGAATTTCTCAGTTGTGTGAAAAGTGGATTTGGAATAAATAAGAACTGAGGTCGCGGTGTGAAACAAATTCTTTGAAATCAATACTTTTTTTTTCCTTTTGTATTATCTAATTTCCTGTAATCTCCCTATGTTCTGGGATCTCGAAACCCTTTCTGCTGGTGTGTACATGTTACATGTCACGTAACTTTATTCTTGCTGAGCTTTCCTGGTTCGCACTACTTTACAAGCCTTGGCCATCCCCAGAGTGTACACACTTGAATCTTTGGTGTTGGGACCAGAAAATCTCTAAGTTATATGGAATTAGCGCTAATGGACTTGGGCTGTAAAAGTCTGCGGGAATTACTGGGTTCTTAAGTCAGTAAAACCCATGGAAATGGGGGAAAGGGGAAATATGTGACAGACAGAGAAGGTATGGGCAGATAAATGATGAGTCTGAAATCGAACAAAAATAAAGTAGTGTATAAATTCAAACTGGTAATAAAAAAAATCGAAGAGAGCAAGAGAGCGATGCTTATATGTACAGAGAGAGAGAGAGAGAGAGAGAGAGAGAGAGAGAGAGAGAGAGAGAGAGAGAGAGAGAGAGAGGAGGGAGAGAGAGAGAGAGAGAGAGAGAGAGAGAGAGAGAGAGAGAGACAGAGAGAGAGACAGAGAGACAGAGAGAGAGAGAAGTGGCGTGAACAATCAAAATAGTAATAAAGACGAAGAGGAAGAGTGAGAGAAGGAGAAAGAAAGTGGAGGAAGAGTGAGAGAGAGAGAGAGAGAGAGAGAGAGTTCCATCTGTTCAGGGATAGATGGATGAGAGAAACGACAACGATGGCGACTGCAAACTGGGACCAGCAGCTGTTTGTGCCACCCAGCGATCCATCAGCTGAGATTTGTCCAAGGGATATGTCTTATCGAAGATGTAGTGAAGATTAAAACTGCGATGTGAGCGAGGGAAATATGTAGCGGAAGGATATTTAACTAGTTCTTGTACTCTTTTAAAACTAATCTCTTCCTTGAGATTCTCTCCTTTTCATCTGTTGTTGCGTTTATCTTTCACTGAGGGCACGCCAGTGCCTAGCGGATAATGGCGTGGGACAGAAAGGTTCTTTGGCATGGGAGGATGAGATCGAACGCTTTCGGTTGAGAGCGCTCCAGGCACTTTCGGTGTCATAGCCTCTGGAAATGATTTACTTTTATCACAAGGCACCCTGTTGTGCGGGATTCTGCAACCTAGACAGACGGATCGAAGACCCGATGTCGATAGAATCTCCACTCTACATGTTATGTGGACGGACATTTGGGAAGAAACAGATGTAGAGTTAACATTGGCAGGCAACCAAAATCTCACAAAGGGATTAGTGGACATTTAGGAAGAAACAGATGTAAAGTTAACATTGGCAAGCAACATTAATCTTACAAAGGGACTACTGGATAATAACATACAGGGTACTTCATATCAAGACAAACGCGTACTAATTATGTCAGTGACACCTGTTATTTCACTATGAAAATTACCACATGCTCACGAAGGTAATGCATTTTCATTTAAATTTGTGTACACGTGTATTTTCAGTGAATATAGTTTTTGCCACGGTCGGAATAAAAGTGATCAGAAAATTGTGTCTAGCTTCTGGAAATAGGCAATACATATCGATAGTGTCGGGCGCAGACCAAACCAAGGCCAGATAAGCAAATTTTACAGGAGGAACAAAAAGTTGCGGATAACACAAAAGGAAAATGTACTTTGCTGGTCTATGTCTATTTTGAATGTTGCTATTGAATTATGGTAAGAGCTATTTTTACAGATGGTGCGGGGTTCCATTCTTCATAAATTGGTACTATAAAAAGAAATATGAAATTTTTGGACTTGGCTGGTTTGCGCTCGTCACCATCGATATTTTCTTAACTTCGTTTCTAACTCTGCAGCTTAATTTGAATGTGTGTGCTCAGGGAGCCATAGGATTTTTGTTCCCCTAAGAAATATCGTGAACAAATTTTCTGTCTGCCAAGATGCAATTCGTAGTTTCTGTTTAAGAAACCAAAAATCAACAAATGTAGAAATACCAAATGTATAATCCAACTAAAGTTATGATTTGAAAGTTCTCGTTCCCACATCATGAATGTTTCTGAATTCTGAAATCTCACCAAATTCCGGGTTTTTATCAAGTGCCAATTTCCGGTTTAGTAACAGCTTTATAATCTACGGTGATTTTTGAATTTTTCAAACTTACTATGACTCTATAATAAAAGAGATTTTAATAAAACTAACTACATCCTTAGCCTTCAACTGCTGAAGTCAACTTTCAGTCACAATCAGATGACCTCTGCGCTTATGACTCTATGTCACAATTTCAAAAAAATCCCGCCGAAGCGAAAAATAAAGCTTTAATATTAATTCTGCCTCTTTACACACCAGAGCTCCCATCATACGTGATAATTCTATTCCCTGGTAGAAAGGTGTGATACGACAATCGAAAAAAAGCAGTATTATTCAAATGTTATCTGGTATTCCAATTGTTTATATCATATGGATACTCTCAGTTGGTCCACGTGAGAATGACATGTAACATAATTATGCACATGATGAGCCAAATGTACTCGGACCACAGACTAATAAAATACCCAGACTGGATGATCCCATTGTGTGACGTCACAAAACAGCGAAAGGTCATGAACCATCCGCCACATTAGATTTACGTTTACGACCGACGCTTCACCATAGCTACAATGTTGCATGACACCATTTTGACGCGCCTACTGAACGCGGAAGTTTGGTTCCGCACCAAGAAATTAATACATGTACCACCAATTTTGACAAATAAAAAGAAATTTCTACTGCAGATAGAACTAGAATCGGAATTTCCCGAGCGGCGGCCATGTTGGTTATACGACCGCCGCTCCGGGAAATTCCGTAAAAAACGACACAGCCCGAAGCTCGTGTTTCCAGTCTGGTTAATTTATTAGTATGTGACTCGGACACAGTCAGATCTGAAATGAGCGGGAGCGCTTTAACTAGAAACGGTTGTACCACGGTAGGGGCTGGCGTTAGACAAGAGACAGGCTTTTTTACTAAACATTTACTAGAGTAAATTATAAACGGAATGCACCTTTCACATAGGCCGACAGATTAAAAAAACAACAAAAATCAAAGCGACAATGTCAACTCTAAAACAGGAAACATCGAAATATTGATGGGACCATTTTACAGAATTTACAGAAATAAGCTTCATTTTATCAAGACTGGCAGACGCCGTTTTCTGCGATTCGTCAGATCGATGGAGTTCAAGTATTTCATTTGGCAAGTCTATTTGTACTTGAATTTTCTGTCTGCAATCATTTCCTCATTTTTCTGAGAGTCAAGTACCATCAAGCTACTTCTGAATTTGGACTTTTGTTTTTTGTTACTTCGATCCGGTCCTTCAAGTTTGTTCCAATTTTAGTTCTATATCTTCCATAAAACTCGATATTTGTCGATTTTGGTCCTCTGGTAGTTTCAAACAAACAAAAATGATAATATCAAAAAATGCCAGCAATCAGGACAACAACACCACCATCACCCAATTGGCGGCAACAAGAGCAACTACAACAAATTGCAATAACATTGAGAACACAAGGCCAGAATAATAAAAAAATAAAATAAAATAAGAAGCAGCCGTTGTATTTCTTTCTAAAACAAATTTATGATGTGCAAGGGCTGTGTTTGTGTACATTCATGACTTTGTTTTAGTGATCTGGCTTACTTATTCTTGCTTATTCAGGTCTATTGGATTTATCTTTCTCATCGTCGACCTTAAACAAGATGAAAAAATAGCCATGAGACAATGAACAGATGAGCTTTCATTTGTGGAAGAAGTATGCAATTTATAATCTAATTACGAGCGAATTTTTGGAAAGATGTGAAACATGTTACCATGAATGAAGTAAATTAATGGTCTGAAAGAATAATTTCTCAATTAATTTTTCTATTTTTTAAGCTCCTGGAATTGGTTCTTTGTTGCAACTCAGCAACATTCGTGAACGCATCAATTGCAATGGACAGCGCCCCGATCTCCAGAAATCTGCGAGAGAAACTTTGAAGCAGTACAATAATGTACACGCACCTTTGATTGATAGTACTGTAACCGTAGTTCCCTACAATGGTTTTTCTATAGACGAGAGAATATTACAGTCACGTACGCACACATGCTAAACCAGTTTGACCAGAAAGTTCCACAAATGCCAACCCTTTTAGTACGGTGACGGTCCAGGACTCGCCTTGTAATGCCCTTGTCAGAGTAAATTCAACAAAAAGAGTAGAGAAAAGCAGCCAAAGATTAGTTATCTGTCAACCGAAAGACAATTTGCCAAGGACAGTATGATAAGTCAACATTTTAATGGAAAAATGACGACAAACTTTTGACCGACGAGTGGTTGAAAAACAAAAGCCGCTAACAATATTGGTCCTAGAAAATGCCCACTGATAAATCAGCATTGGCACAGAAACAACTGATAATGCCTAAAATGCCAATTGAAGTATTGTGCATAGAGGGAGGGATGGTGGTGATTTGCCAACTTTTCACACACTCACACACATAACACACACACACAGACTGTCTCTCTCTCTCTCTCTCTCTCTCTCTCTCTCTCTCTCTCTCTCTCTCTCTCTCTCTCTCTCTCTTGAAAAAAGTCTGGCTGTTCAGCGCTGCTACTTGACAGTGAAAATATAATTTGGCACATTTTCTTTCCTGTGGTTACTTGATTAAGTTGGGTAAAGAAGCAAGTATTCAACCAGTGAATTATTTCAACGATTACCTACGGTTGCCCAACATGGCCGATTGCAGAACAATTTACGAACAAATTGAGAACAGGCCAGGGGGCAAAAATGCTAAACATCAGACCGCAAGATAAAATCTCCCATGCTGAAATACGCAAACAAACAGCACTAACAGGCGTAGTGTACAATTTATGCTACAACAAAAGTGGAATTGGTCTGGACACGTGGTGAGGATGAATGACAATAAGTGGACAAGTCGCTGCACTAAATGGCAACCAAGGACGACGGGAAGAAGAACAAGCGGACGACCAGGGAGACAATGGGAGACCACATTACACAGAGGGGTAGAAGAACATGAATGTGGAAAACATCAGATAGAAAAGAATGGAAGTCATTGTCGAATGGCTGCGTTCTGCAGTGGGTGGACAACGCCTATGTGAAAGGTGAAAGGTGAAATGTAACTTTACCGGTGCATTTTTTAATGCTGAATAGGCTTTTGATTTTCAACATTTTGAACTTTTCGATACCAATTTCTTTCTAGAGGGCCACAAATCGCTATCAGGATAAAATCAGTACGTGAAATATTTTGATTTTCAACTCCTCATTTCGCACAACCTTAAGGACACCGTCCATTCCTTCTGTAATTTTATCCATTACTCTCTAATCTTCCTCAATGACAATAACTGAAAAGTATTTCCAATCAGCAAAAGCAACATCCCACACAGGATTAAAAGGATCAACAATTTTCTCGTTTTACAGGAGAGCATTATTATGGTCACTTTTAATACTTTTGGACGTGTCAAAAAAGACAAAAATCTCTGCTTATAATTTCAACACTGTCAAAACTATCGATGTCACTTGGTGAGAATATTACAGATGTCACCAAATGCAGTGATAAGGTAGTCTTAACTCAAACAAAAACGCACTAAAATCATGATTCGCGAGTATATGAGATTGACAACCATATGATAATTGTGCAAATGTCACACGATTTATTACATACGTTTGCCTTATTGTATTTCCATTTACACTTCATTCCAGACATTTACTAACTACTAAAAATTAAGACTCGTCACAGATCAAACGTATCATAATAACATATCAAACGACACTTGACATCTGACTATTTGCAGAAAAATTATAGGTCTTCGCTTTGAAGCGATTAACATAACTGCATCATTTGATAAAAAAAAATAATATTACGCTTACAGTGCTGAAAGGGTAATGTGTTCGCTTCTTCTAGGACAGTTCATTTTGTTTTTCTTGTGACATGAACAATTTAGGCAGTTGATGAAATCACTGTGGCATTCACTGAATAAGAATAGTAATGGATTATAGATTTACAAACACAGGGCCTGTCGCAGCGCTTTACAATGAAATAGTAAAAATCTCTCTCTCTCTCTCTCTCTCTCTCTCTCTCTCTCTCTCTCTCTCTCTCTCTCTCTCTCTCGTAAGTTAAAAGTTTCTTGTTTTCCTTTTTTTTTCTTCGCGAATTCGGGGACTATGTGCAACAGAAAAGAAAAAAGGAAAATGGCGGGAGGCCATATATTGGACTACATCTCTTAAATATTAGTCATGCTAGAGATTGGGGTGATTATGGAAATGACTTGCAACTGACGGAGAAATGATTATTAGTTAAATTTAACCGTAAATGAGATTCCATAGCCCCACAGCGTATTCACGAAGGGAGAAGTCTTTGTAAAGTCGAGGATAAAGGAAACTGGGGTGGGTTATGATTTGTTATGGAAGATTGGCAATCCATTCTGCATGATCTATCTAGCCACATCTATAATATTGCCTTTTCTAGACTCATCCATCATAGCCATCGCTTGTTTCGGCGAGTTGAAACGCTTCGTGGATTGACTGAAACGAAGGCCGTTCCTACAAGAAATTCATCTTTTTTTTTTTTTTTTTGTCTCTCTCTCCCTCTCTCTAGCTGTCTGTCTCTCTGACTCCGCCATAGCCTCTTTCTCTCCCCTCCCTCTTTGTCTTTTTTCTCCCTCTGTCTCGCTTTCTCTCTTCTCCCATCTACAACCGAGATCTATCCATTATTATTTGCCCCTATATCCCCATTTAAATTGATTTTCACAGTGCACAAAACCGGTAGGCCCAGAGGCCAGACAAAATGAATAAGCCTAATAGAACCTTCATGAACTGTTTCAGCACTCAAGGGTTACATGTTAAAAGAAAAAAAAATCTGCTCCACAGTTTGGTACATGCTATCTTGCTACATTTTATTTTACTAGTGTTTGCATCAGTGTCCAACAGACCAATCGATTGAAAGTTAGTGTTATTTGAGATAGTCGTTAAAAGCTCTGCTGTGCACGGATTTGTTTTTCCGACTCTAAAAGTAGTCTTCAACATGTTGCATTCATTTTTACTCACACCTATCAATTTCGTTTCAAATTTTAAAGCCTTCCATGCTATGTTCCTTCCTAACTGTCACGCAGGAGGCTCCCATTCGAATTACAGGGAATCTGCGCTTCTCTACTTCAAATCATTGTGGTTTTTAAGTCGCATAAAGAAATAATTCACGCTACTACAAAGGTGGAATTGGGCTGGACGTATGGGAAGGATGAATGATTATAGGTGGACAAAACGCTGCACTGAATGGCAACCATCGACAGGAAACAGAGCACGAGGATGACCAGGAAGAAGATGGCAGAATAATATTGAAAAGAGAGGGGGGGGGGGAACAACATGGATGAGGAAGGCATCAGATAGAACGGAATAGATGTCATTGTCGGAGGGCTACACCCTGCAGTGGATGGACAATGCCTAAGTGGTGACAACGCAATAATATTGCTGCAATATCATGGAGTAAAATGTTGAATACTATTGCATCATCTCCTCATGTCACATTGGATGTCATTTTGACTCATAGTATTCAGTAAGTAAGAATCTGTTATTGCTTTTCCTAACTTTATTATTTTTTTTAATGCAGATACCACGAAGGTTCACCTAACCTCCACGCTCAACACAATGGTCAAATTGTAAATGGGGGCAACATTTTTCAAAAGCTGCGTTTCTCAAGTTCCGCCTTGGGAACAAATAGCAGCAGCAACGAAATACAATAAATTCCAAAAGACTAAATGGTAATTGTTCATATCGAATTCTGGCAATAGTTATTGGTGAGTCGATTACCACCTGCGCTAACATACTAAATGAAGTATCATTCTATAGGAAGCAGGCGGTAGTGTTACAGCCCAGACTGACGTCATTTGACAAAACCACCAAAAAGCGAGCCGAAAGCGAAACGAAACTGAAGCCAAGCAGCCAGCAGCTCTATGTCAATCCGACGTAATTTTCGCTATGTCCAACCGACGTCGGCGCGATGTCGTAACCAGCGGGTCGACGTAGGAACGATAGCATTGCTATGTGCAAACTTTTTTGACGTCAATCTTACGCGTGGTATTTTCTTAGGGCTTCTGGTTGGAAATGTGTCTGGGCTCATAGATTTGCGGGTCAGTTGTTAAACAGTTAAATTATTAATCAAATTAATTAATCATAATTGCATCTGTATTTCTTACACCTCGTCCTGTTTCAAAAACAGGACAGTAAAGAGTATCAGTATTGGGCATTTTTTCCCCGTCGGTATCTCCTTTAATCAAGCACGTTTCATGGCATCAGGATAGGCTCTAATGTAATTTATCTGTTAACGAACGTATACCACAGCGTGGGAAACAGTAACCTCGTAGCAATAACACCAGGTCTAAAACCATCACCTTTTAGAATCAGCCTTTGTTTATAGCACAGGTTTTCAACGGGGGTGAGGAAGGGGGTGCCAAACCATTTGAGTTGGGGGAGGGTGGGGAGACACAAACAGAACAACTAATAATAATAATAGCAATAACAATATGATAACACTAACAACAACAATAACTAATAATAACATAATAATAATAATAGATAATAACCAGACAACTAATGATCAATTCCCCTTCTTTCTCTCTCTTTGTCTGTGCTTGTTTATGTTTTCTCTCCGTCTGTCCGTCTGTCAGCAGTGTACGTTTTCTCTTTACATTCGTGTGTATGGATGAGGTAGCAAGAGAGATAGAGAGGGAGAGAAAAAAAAAAGAGAGAGAATGAGACAGGGGAGAGAACGAGAGAGACAGAGGAGAGAACGAGAGCGACAGAGGAAAGAGAGAGAGAGACAGACAGAGAACGAGGGAGAGAGGCCTGTGAAAGACTTCGCGAATAAAAAAGTTGAAAACCCTTGATTCATCGGAATCGATCTCTTCAAAGCTTCCTTGTCCATGTGTAACGTATTGATTACCGTGTTCAAAACCAAATCAACTCGGTTACCAAACCGAACAAGATTACGTAACGACAGCAGGAGGCTGACAGTCTTCCAGCTTCCTTCACTGACAGCTGCCAAGGTTTGCCTCGGTGTCAGGAGAGAAAAGGGGGGGGGGGGGGGAAGGGAGAGGGCAATGTATGGTTGGATGAAAAATGGGGCGGAGGGTAATGAATTTAAGTGAACTTGATTTTATCAGAGTCAGCCAGAAAACCTATGCTATATATAAACAAAGGCTGATGCTACAATGTGATGTTTTTAGAGGAGATGGAGGTCTTTGGTTAACGTCACACACAGTGATGTGTAGTAGTAGTCTACAAGTTAATGGAAAAATCGATCTCTTTATTGACAATGTTTTTGTGAAATGAGAAATATGAAGGAATATGCCATTTCTATTCATCTTATAGTATCTAGGCATAGATTTGTTCGATGTTCCTTTGAAGCTGCGCGGGAGCGCGGTCTGTTTCGGTGCTGCCCACCGCAGAATGTTGTCCGCACACATCAAAATGTTGCACACAAATAATCTGCATGTCTTGCACCAGCTTTGAATTTACAATATTTTTGCTCAAAGCATTGAACGTTCGCTCATTGGTTTTGAAAATTTAGAGGGATCGTTGGATTCGCCTATCCAAAATTTTTGAAACATTGATTTAAAATATTATAAAACAAAAGGTCTACAATAGTAAAAAAAAATAAAAAAATGTTGTCATGAAAAAATGAGCTGTTGACAAGTTGGAACGCATTCCATTACTACAGTATTAGGCACGTTTTTCAAATATAGAACACTGGGCCATAAAGTGTAAACGCAAACAAATGGGATTTACGCCATTGTACCAGAAACAAAATGTTCTTGACAATGAAGTTAGTGAAGCAATATCTTTGAGCTAACAGATTTCCGTGCCATTCTTTTGAAATCCGGACAGTCAAATTCCCCAGGGGATAATTCATCCACAGCTTGTTTAACAGCCCAGACCGCACTTTCCCATCTTGCCAGTCATACAATGTTAAAGCAGCGACATTTTTACGAGATTACAGCGAAATAATTGTCTACAGACAACGTCAGTTGAAGGTTGCTCAATCTTCTTTTTGTATGGTTTATTGCCGGAAAAGTCCACGAAAACAGACGTCCGTACCCGGATTTTCAGTGCAGACGCATTGCCGTCTTTTCTGTTCTATAACAAACATCCTTTGACTATAGACAAAGTCGGTTAAAGGTTGCTCAAGGTTGCTTTGTATGGTTTATTGGGGGAAAAGTCCAGGAATGAAGATATCAGAACCCAGATTTTAAGTTCAGAAGCATCGCCGTCTTTTCCGTTTTATAACATCTTCTGTCTATAGACAATGTCAGTTAAAGGCTGCTGAACCCTGTTTTGTATTGTTTATAGAGGGAAAAGTCCAGGGCGAAGATATCAGAAACTGAAATTTTAATGCAGAACCATTGTCGTGATTTCTGTTTTGTAATAAAGAAAACAACCTTTGTCTATAGACGTCAGTCAAAGGCTGGTAAACTCTGTTTTTGAATGGTTTGTTTTGGGGAGTAAAGCCAAAGCAAAAAGACACCAGAACCTGGATTTTCTGTTCAGAATTTTTTTGGTGTTTTCTGTTTTATAACAAACATTGTTTGTCTACAGATAACGTCCTTGAAAGATTGCTCAACCCTATTTTTGGTATGGTTTATTCGGGAAGCGCTACAGAATGAAGAAACCAGAAGCCGGAATTTCGGTGCAGAGGCTTTGTCGTTTTTTCTGTTTTATAACAAAAATCCACTGTCTACAAACAAGGTCAGAAAAAAATTGCCCAACCCTGTTTTGTATTGTTTATTTGGGGAAAAGTCCATGGATTAAGACATCAGAACCCGGATTTTCAGTGCAGAACAATTGTCGTGTTTTCTATTTTACAACAAACATCCTTTGTAGGTAGACAACGCCCGTTTTATAATATCTTCTGTCTATAGACAATATCAGTCAAAGGCTGCTCAACTCTGTTTTCGTATGGTTTATTGGGGGAAAAGTCCTGGAATGAAGATAGCAGAATCCGGATTTTCAGGGGAGATGCATTGTTTGCTATTTTGTCACAAACATCCTTTGTCAACAGCCAACGCCAATTAAAGGCTGCTCAATCCTGTTTTTGATATCAGAAACCGGAGTTTCAGCTCAGACGCATCGTCGTGTTTGCTGTTTTATAACAAACATCCTTTGTCTATGGACAATCCTGTTTTCTTCGATGCTTTTTTTTTTTTTTTGGAGAGGGTTGGGGGAGGGGAGGGGGGGTGAGCGACATGCCTGGGTATAAAGACATCAGAACGAACCCGAACTTTCAGTGCAGAACCATTTTCGTGTTTTCAGTTTGATAACGAACATCCTTTCCAGCTTGGAAAAAAATCTGTTGTTATTTTCAATCAGGATCTGTCTGTCTAGGGGTTGTTTGCCTGTGGCAGTTCATCCACATTATCGTGTTATCCCGAACGTAAAGCTGAGTACAATTGCTGTCACAGCGACCGCCACAATACAAACAATAGCAATTGAAAGAGACTGAAAAATTTATGACTTTTAAACAACAGCTGAAGAGCCATATTTCGTACTCTAAATGTCCATCAATTTTTTCTCACTTAGTATGTGTGTGTGTGTGTGTGTGTGTGTGATTTAGTACAGACATGACATAAACAGTGTTAAGCGCTTAGAGCCTGGTTGTTAAGCGGATGAAGCGCTTTATAAATGCCATGTACTATTATCATTATTAATTGCCGGTGTATTATGTATGGTAACGCCCTCCTCTCTGAACCACTCTTGAAAAAGTGCTGCACAGAAACTCTGATCTTCTTTCAAGCACAGGTGCCAAATTACTTCCGGCCCCTCCCCCTAAAGGATGAAGAAGAACAATAAGAACCAAAAACTAGACCTTTAAAGCTAGAACATGCTGTCCTTTAAACACAAACAATAGTTTGGCTGTTAGAAATGTAATTTGTATGAAATATCAAACACATGCACATACGCCTCGATTATAGAAACGTACACAAAGACACTGAGATTCATACACACACACCCATACACAGAGACACACAGGCACACCAACACTTAATGCTCCGTCTCCCTTCTTCACATTCACACACACACACACACACACACACAAATATAGAAACACCCTACAAAAAGTACCACCACAAATCAATAACCCGCTATCACAGAAAATATGAGTAAATATGTCAGTTCTTCTGGGTGGTCCATTTTTGGCCCACATGTTGAGCTTAAAATTCATCAATCAATAACTCTCAGTACCCCTCGCCCTCTACTGCTACACAAACGAGCGTACTCCCACTACAGTTAAAACAGGGGGGTTTTGTTTTGTTTTGTTTTTACTTTTTCACCTCAAATCTGATGACCGTTTTGGAACATCCGAGCTCTCACATTTTACCTCCAGACGGTCTTTTAGATACGAGTGAGAAAATTACCCCTTGTTCTGAACAATTTTGTAATGTTGAAAACGGATGGAAATCTGAAATATTTCAAAAAACAGTTCCTGTACAGGCGGCCCACGAAGCCTCAAGGAACTGTAAAAGGCGTCTACCCCCTTTAGCCAAATTACTATGTTAAAGCAATGACATTTTTACGAGATTATAAGAAAATAATTATCCAGCACCAGTCTCAGCCCCGTTTAGCATTTTTTTTTTGTTTGGGGGGGGGGGGTGGTCCACAATTCACTCACTTTTGTTTAGAATAGCATGACCAGGGGAACACTGGTTGTTGTTTTTTTTCTTTGTTTGATTTTCTATCCTACAATATTTGGGTTTTTGGTGTTTTGTATTTTTCTGAAGAAGGTTATTATACCGAAATCTTGATTTGTCATTCCATTTCCAGTGCAGTTTTAATTGTTTCTTACGCGAGGCTTTGCAACATACAACGTTTTTCTTTTCGCCACATTTTGACCAGGGGAAAAAGCTGAAGAAGAGGACTGGACGAAAAAAAAGAGGAAAAGGGGGTGTGCGAGGCAATCGAATTCAGCTGCAGTTTATTGTTAAAAATCGAACGGGTTAGTACTGTAACTTGCCTATGCCCATCGTGACTCCAAAACAAATTGTACAAGTTGCGCATTAGAATAGCGAATGTGTAAAGCACGTTGTTTCATGTCTATTGCTGTGGAGTGAGGCATTGTGAAAGTGCTGTCCAGGAGTTTTCAGAGTTGAAAAGTGTAGCAGCGTCACCGTTTGCTCAGTTTCTCCATTTTTAAAGGCTCTTTGTTACAAAAGTATGTACTGAACTATTTTCGGTTGGTAGTAATCATGCGCAAAAGATCAACATGCCAGAGGATCAACTATAACACTTAATGAAAATATTACCAATGTTACGTTAATGATGAACTTTTTTTGTTTAATTAACTTTTCGTCCCCATTATCTAATCCAGAAATGACATTAAATAATGAAATAGGAAATATTTCAAGGTGATGAGGAAGAAAGAGATGATGAAATAAGAACTCCAGCAGGTAAATGAATGAATTTTTTTGTTTTAAAAAAGTGTCTTTTCAAAATCGACTTAAAGGACTGGTGACAAAGCTGATAATGAATAAATAGATAAACAATAAATCTTGTGCAGACAGACAAATGACCAGGAGACAGACAGACAGACAGACGGATGAAGGGATAAAATTGGTAGCTGCTAGTATAAAAATGGCCTTAAAGGAGAAGATTTGCCGATATTACGTGTAGGGTACGGCTGTGAGCTGGTGAGTACTTTCATTGCCCATGGCTGTATATGTAAAGTGACAAAGGATATTAATCACAATTGCACTGACTGAGTTATTGCCCAGAATTCAACAACAATGAAAGCATTAAACTTAACAAGTGGCGGCACATTAATCATCATGTATTAAGGAAGAGAAACGCAAAGATACTCATTATCCACTCTAGAAATCAATCTAATAAACAAGTACACAATAGATTAACGAGTAAACAAATAAATTAATAAAGGAATAAATACGGAAAGAAAAAAGAAAAGAAAAACCGAAAGAAAGAAAGAAGAAGAAAGAAAGACAAGACAGATAAAAAGAAAGAAAGTACGAAAAAAAGAAACAAAACAAAACAAAAGAAAGACAGAAAGAAGAAGCAAGCAAGCAAAAAAAAAAAAAATAGAAAGAGAGAAAAAAAACGAAGACAGAGAGAAACAGAAACAAAGAAACAAAAAAAAAAAGAAGGAAGGAAGGAAGGAAGAAACACAGTGGGCAAGACTGCCTCACTCTACATAAGACAAGAAGCAAACTGTAAATAACAACAACAACAGCAACAAACCTACATTGTTATACATACCAATACCCAAACAAAGAAAGAACTTTCGGACATGGGTCATTATGTTCAGAGGGAACAGTGGTGCCAAAAGAGCTGACAGAAGACAATAAAAGAAATGAAAGATAACGATGTGAAAGGAGACAAACAGTTCCTACCTTCGCCCCGCCGTTGTACTCCGTTATATATCCAATCACTGGTACGTCCAGGCCTTCGGCGACGATAGCCGTTGTCTGTACAGTCACAGTGTCACCAATCACCACTATGACGTCAGCATTATTTGACGTCACTAAAGCATCCACACCACTTATCCGATCTCGAATGTTGCCCTCAACCATGTTATGATAAGACACGTTGATCAGCAGGGATACCGTATTTGATACAGGCCTGATGATGATAACTTTGTTATCCTCCACGTAAAACGTTGTGGTGGATGAGGTACTGGAATTATTTGACGTATCTCTGGAATGGTTGCAATTAGTGTTGGTGTCATAACAGTCAGGAACAATGTCCTCATTATTTTCTGAAAAGTGCCGTTCCATTTCAGCAGTTGTGGCATTGATCTGACAGTAGTCAATGGCGGACTTGTCACAGATGTAGATAACACGTAAGTGATATGCAACCGTGTTATTCTCCATGGTAATATCAGGCGCAACGTTGACAGAGATGGCAGTGATGACGTCAAAGGTTATCATGACGATGACGACAACAATCACGGCTAAGTGACGTGCGTTGACGTCATCCGCAGCCGCGCGCATGTCTGAGGTTCACACCGGATGTAGGTGACGTCCTGACATCACATGGCATCGTTGGCTGATCACGTGGATAGATCTAGGTCGACCACGTCAAGTGATGAATACTCCACTCAAAACAAGGGCAGCGGATCCATTTCTCATCGTAAACCAACACTGTGAATTCCCTTTGTTAACACCGTTGCGAAAGTATTGTCCCTGTCACCCATATCAGGGATGAAAGCTGCCCTGGCGTTCAGCACGCCATTAGGAGGCGTAAAAGCCTATGGCTGTGATCCTCCTAAACAAAGACCTCAAACCAGATGCCATTAATGAATAGTAATTGAGCCATAATATAATTATTCCACTGCAAGCATATCCCAAACGCTGTCGTTCACAGTCGCTGATAAAGCTGGCATTGGAAGACAAAAAGTATTTATTTTATTAACTCTGTATCAACATGTTAATAGTTTTACGCCAGCTGTAGTTTTAGGAAAGTCAAAGGAACACTGAAAAAGATACGTTGCTAGAGATTTCCCTGAGTAATTTTATTACGGTTAATATTGATACTTTTATAATCTATCGTATGGGTATCACTCTTTCTTCATGACTTGTGCTTATCATAACTGATAACGAAATCATATCAATCATTTACACACTTGTGGTATCAAGCTTTTTTCGCTTAGTGTGTGCACTCAAAACTATAGACAAGAAAATGTCCCTAAATGATTGTCTGCTCTATTTCCCAAACACAAACGTTAACACCAAAATTAACATAATCATACAGTCCACCAGAAATAATATTTCTGTGGATGTGTGGTTGTTCAAGGACAAGAAATATGAAAAATCCTTTTTGTGTGTGTGCGCATTAGGAATAACATCATACATGTTTTATTTTAAGGAAATCCTAATCCGTAGTTCTTAAGGAAAGCCAGACTGTATTTGCACAAGATTACGCATTAGAATGAAGTAATGTGTGTACAGAAAAAAAATTCATGCAATAGAAAACGCTGATTTATGCATGCAAACAAAAAAGTATTTAATATTCTTTCATCCTTCTGGCACTATATTTGCTTTTGGAGATGTGGCAATACATTGAAAAACTAGTACTTTTTAGAACATAATCAACGGTTGTGTTCAACTGCCATTTTTCGATTTATAATAGACGATAATCTGTCAGCAACGAATGACAATGGTGATCTTATCTCTTGATTATCACACATGCATACACACATCCACACACACACACACACAATTGAAACTCTTGGGAGAGCATAACTTAAAGGACAAGCTTCCTCTTCAAACAAGTGTTTGGACCTTTGAGTTGGTTGCACTCTTTAGAGGCCACTTCTATTTTCTTTCCTTTTTTTGTGTGTTTGTTTGCCAACACAAGCTCCAGAATATGCCTGATATTCACCTACAACTTCCTTCTCCTATCCCCTTTCCCCCAGCAGGTATCAGCATCAACAAGAGTTCCCAGAAAGCCATCAGAGAATTCGTCCCAAATAGATCGAATGCGCTAGTTCAATGTTAGACTACAACAGTTATTCCGTAGTTTTAATCATGTTTTAAAATCCTGCTCTTGTGCACAGACAAAATATTTTAAAGAATTACTGTATACACAATGAGTGTCAGGAAGGAGTGTTTCGTTGGCAAAGTCGTATACTGTCAAGGATACACTCGGCGCCTTCAGCAAGATTCATTTCTCTTTCACGGTTTTGTAACTAAGAAGTGAAGGCCCCAAATGAAAGAAACGTCTCCGGGTTTGAAATGCCCAGTGGCTACAGTTTCGAATTATTGTCCCATGGAGAACAGATGTTGCCGAACTATGCATCGTTTACCCCTAACCTTCAAACTTCCACGAAAGAGATAATAATTCTGATCATCTCTTGGAGTATGGGAAACCTCAAATCATGAGATCTGTGGAGGCACGGTAAATCGTGACACACGAGAACTCAGTAAAAGACTGGGTTTTTTTTATTACCTTTCAAAATAAATAAAATCACTGAAAGCTTATATATTTCATGAGGAATGTATTTTGAAAACCGGGAAATCTAAATATATTGCTAGTCTAATCAGTCTCGGCGGGCATTTAACGCTTTATAAAACTATGTTTACGTTCTCGGTAGATCCTGACAGGTACGAAATTTGGCATCAAATGATGCAAAAAAAAAACCCCACCAAATATCAGGCAACCAGAATTATATCACTTCTTGTAAATGCGGACCATGTAATTAAGCCTGACTTTATAAGAAGGAGCCACGGTTTGGAGGGGGGGGGGGGGGGAGACTCGAACACCTCCGTCTGCTCAGGTAGGTTTGGCTACTCAGGCAGGATAAATTAGAAGTTCCAATAGCAAAAATATGTTGTTTCAATCGCGTATAAACAAATTATCTTTTACCTGCTGGTTGTCTCTGCCATAAAAAACATTTCTCTCGAAGCCTGTGACTGATGAAGCGAAAACTGAAAACAGTAGACAGATATTCAGCTGACAGGTAAAGAGATGATGGTGTTGCTTAAAGTCGTAAACCTCTAGGCTCCATGTATCACCAAATTTTATCACCCGGCTGTAGTTCCTACACAAACTGAAGGCGAGGAAAGTTAATGTTAACTCATTGTCTCCGAGCAGTCGGTATATCGGCGCAAGATTCTGGCCCGTAATGACGAGCTGCCGATATGTCGTCTTGGTAGGGTTGTTAACAGAATGGTTTTTGATATAGCTTGTTGCTTTCAAATGTATAACACTCCATATTTTGACCCAAAAAGTGAACATTTTGATAACGGTTTAAGTAGCAGGGGGGCGTGTTGGACAATAAAATGCTATTTTAGGTTGCGTCCAAACTGGGATTTAGGTTCCGGAGATATTTCTACAATGTGCACCAAATCAACCAAATGATCATGAAAACCCCGTAATTATGCCCTTATAGGGGCGGGGCCCAGATGATTAAAGCTAAATAAGCCTCGCTGAGGCCAGACACACCATAGCTTTGAATGCATGTACTAAAGAAATGGAAAAAGGAATCAACTATCAGAAGGAACAGGTTGATTATAAACAACGAAACAATGAATACATCCCTGAAAAGTAAATATTTTGAATTATTGAGCAAATTGCTTGACGGTCTCTCGGATTACAGTTACATGAATGAATCTTATCTGAGAGTGAAACAGTGGAAGGACTGAATAGGTGGAAAACACGCGTGAACATATGGGTGACTGAAATTGAACGTCCAACCAACAGACATGAAAATAATTTGAACGAAAATCACAAATTGAAATCTTATAGAATAATATTAATTTTTGTCTCCTAGTACCTTTGTGCTTTGCCCGTCAGTTTATTCACCACCCCCCTCTCCCCCCCCCCCCCCCCGCATGACAGAATTGTCAGAATTGTTCAAGAACTTTGTGAACAGCTTTCCTCATGTTCCGTATGACCCGACCCCCTTACTTCGGAAACGTCTCCATTTTACACAAATGCTATTCTTCTGTTGATCTGTGGTGTAGTGGTCGCTTGTCATTCTCACATTCTTCTCTCACCAGAACTCTCTTTCCCTTTACCTCCGACTTTTTTCTCTTTTATCAACCCATTTTTTCATGTCCACTCCTTTCCATTGAATATTTTCCCTTATTTGGCTTTGTAAATGCGGCATTGTTCATGCCTTCGGAGCATTCGCCGCTAGGCGGCGGGTGCAAAATCTGTGCACGCTAAACGCGCCAGCTGTCTCACCTTATTCTATCTAGTATCTTTGATATAATTAAGGCTGGCATTCGTGTATGTCTGACATTGTCCACTATACCGACAGTACACACTGAATGGTGATGACTGAAAGAAATCAAGGTGGACAAAAGAATAATGATAAAAAAAACAACAACAACACGACTACTTATCAATTTCATATCATATATCGTTGTACGCCCAAAATGGCCACGGGTATTTGGCAAAGCACTGCCCAAACCATTTGTTTAGAAGCCTGTGAAAAGCAGATAATTATCATATCGTCACCGTTCCTTAAGACTGAGGTAACTCAAAAGTTCGAAACATTGATTTTTACTAATTAATGTTCAACTGCATTCAGAGCCATATCGAAGGATCTTGGTTATTGACTCCTAGCCGAAAAATAATCGAATAGCAGTCTTTCAAAGTCATGGTCACAAGACCAGTGATGCTAAAATGAAACAGTTTTTTGCTTCTCCTGAAAAGTTGTCAAAACCAGTTAGTACAGTCTTAGGGGACGGTGGTGTATAAAAACATGTTCCAGTTTTGTCCATCCCTTCCATAGAAGAGATAAAGTAAAGCCACCCACCATAGAACAATTTCCATTTAGATGTAATGTTTCGATATTATATCTGTACAATCTGTATTGTATTCACATGGAAATAAAGAATTTTTATCTATCTATCTATCTATCTATCTATCTATCTATCTATCTATCTATCTATCTATCTATCTATCTATCTATCTATCTATCTATCTATCTATCTATCTATCTATCTATCTATCTATCTATCTATCTATCTATCTATCTATCTATCTATCTATCTATCTATCTATCTATCTATCTATCTATCTATCTATCTATCTATCTATCTATCTATCTATCTATCTATCTATCTATCTATCTATCTATCTATCTATCTATCTATCTATCTATCTATCTATCTATCTATCTATCTATCTATCTATCTATCTATCTATCTATCTATCTATCTATCTATCTATCTATCTATCTATCTATCTATCTATCTATCTATTTACCCAGCTGGCTGATCGGTAATACCAAATTTTAAGGAACGCATTCATACACGGCGTCGGAGAATTGTTCTTCATTTAATAATTGACTTCGCTATTTGTTCTTTCCAGTCTGTTGCCAGCGTAACTGTTATTGTTTTTGCCATTGAGCTTCTTGCTGCTGTTTGTTCTTCTCCCAATCTTCTTCATCGCATACTTTTTACTTATTCATGGGACATTCTATTTTCTTTGGGCTGCCATTTCTCGCCATGATTGTAAATGAAAAGAAAGCTATCTGTGATCTTGGATTAAGCAAGCTCAGAAGGAATAAATATTTCAAGATTGACGGAAATTCTGCGGATAATTTGACCAGCCGCATCAGTTCGTGACAAGAATAGTTTAATTAAGAAAAATAGTTCCCCAACTAATTCCCTTATTTTCATTTTCTGTCTGTCAGCTTTGGTCATATTGATCCTGCGCTTCAATCTGTCAACATCTGTGTGTGCGTGTGCTCTGGTAATTACGATTACTCATTCATAACTGTGTACAACATGCCATTTGTTGCATGCTTCAGTGCCTACTTTAATGTACTTGCATTCTATTGGATAATATCGCCCAGCCATGAAACAGCACAGGTGTATTTGCACAACCTTAGATGACAGCTCTTTTTGCCATGTAGGGACTCTGTGAGGGATTTTTTACTATTGAATAAGAGGGGGCATAACATTTCAAACCTTAGAACGAGAAATGCACACATGCATTTGAGATATGGAATCCATTTCTAAAACATTTTGTTTTCCTACCCTGTAAACTTTGGCCCTTCGCACATGAGGGTTTCATAATAGAGCCAGGGATTAGCAACTTCTGTGTAAACAAAATGCGCTATAACAGTATGTGTGGGCTACATCACAGTCACATAATGAGAAGTAGTTTTGTATATTTATGTTAGCTTCTCCGGTTCAGCTAAGCTTCCAGTTCAGCTCCTTTCCTATCTTTCTCCCCTTGAAGCCATGAAAAGATTCCTCAACCAACGAGGTAATGTTAGCATACACAGACATAGTGAGTAACGTAATTTCGTTAATTAATAGCCGCGGATCGAGGTTGGTTATGAACCCAGTGTCGTGGCCAGAGGCGTAGTGCGGATGGTGCCACATGGGCGGCTGCCCCAGGCGCAAAAGTCTTTGGGGAGCAAAATTTCAAAAGAAAAAAAATTAATGATAATGCATAAAAAATAGATACACCCCCTCCCCTCCCCCAAACAGAAAATCTAACAATGTTCGAAATACACCTTGCCACGTGCTAACAGTCCGTGGGCCAGGACGGCGCACTACTTGCCTTACCCTGGGCGCTGGCAACCCTCGCTAAGCCACTGGTCGCGGGCCCCCCACCAGGAGCCCGTGGGTACCCGAGTTAACGTATTGGACATTTTGGTGTGAAGGAATGAATCGTAGTCTTTTTACATGAAGCGTATTGCAGGTCTAAACCTTGAGACGAAAATCCCAGTCTAGCTTGTCTCCAAATCAAATTTCTTTTCGCAATCCAAGGGGAAGTGCTAAATGTGGTTTAGAAGTGTTCCCTGTGGTTAACTATAACAGAAAAAAAATTGTTGCCATTCGTAATTGAGCGTAGAAAATTTAGTTGTGAAATACCTGTTTTCCGACATCTTTTTTTTTGCACACGCATCGCTCTCATGGGGGCTGCCATTTTGGATTTGCATAGTTAGTGTCAAAAAACGGTGTTTTTCGTTGGGTGAACATTCAAATTAGCAGTCCTTTCACGCAATTAATTAATGATAACTTTCTCCTACAATCAACGCGCAGTTTACACAACACAGTGCAGGATAGATTGAAGCGACCAGACTGGTTATCTGTGATTGGAATCTATTTCAGATTTTGTATGCTAAAAAATCTTTGGGGAGGGGGGGGGGGGGGGAGGAGATGTGAGTAACGTGATGGCAGCCAAAGTCCTACAGTCTAATAATATAGCCATTACTGTCTTTCTGATTAATACCAAATGTAGTGACATTTTGTATTGTAATGAATTCACAGATTGGAGATTTTCATGAATTGCTCGGTCGTTAAGCTGTTATTGTAAAATCTGAAGGCAGATTTTTGTTGTTGTTGAGGAAGAGAGGGGAGCACATTAATTCAAAACTATCGATCAATTACAGACAAAATTATATTTTAAAAAAAGAAAATTCAGCTGTTTGTCCTGACCGACTTTTGTGGGAGGTGTTCAGCTTAAAGGCAAGGATTTGCATTGATTTCAGTCTTAGCTTTGTCAGTAAAACAATGATCTTGCAGAGTACTCAGGACACTTTTAAGGGATGTTCAGATTTACTTTTATATGGGATGATTAGTTACTGGCAGTATCAAGAGCAGCAACAATATACATTGGTGAAGAGAAAGAGAGAGGAGAGAGGGAGAGAGAGAGAGAAGGAGAGAGTGAAAGACAGTGAGAGACAGAGAGAGAGATAGAAAGACAGAGACAGACGGAGACAGGCTCAGACAGGGATAGACAGAGAGAGGAAGAAGAGAAAGAGTGAAGGGATAGACAGGATGGAGGGGAGAGAGACAGAGGGGAGGGAGGGAGAGGGGAATGAAGGAGAGAGGAGGGAGATAGAGAGACAGACAGCCGGGGAGACAAAACAGACAGACAGACAGACAAACAAACAGAGGAAGAAAGGGAGAAAGACAAATGTGATTTCCAGTTAAATCCTGTATGTGAAAACCCATTGATCAAGAGGAAGACAGAAAAACTGAAAGAGTCAATAAAACAGCTCTTTGACCGTAAAAGAAATGGATAAAAGATGTTAATTTCTAGACGTCAACTACTCAACTGGATTAAAGTTTACCGTCACGAAGCACGAAGAGGACGATTTTCTGACTGGAAGCTGGGAGAGAGAGGATTTGGGAAAAGGAGAAGTGGGTAGGAAGTGAAATACTTGAATACATTTCTAATCAAAGTTCAAAGGAAAGACCACCAAAAATGGTAGAAGTCAATATATTATATACAGATGAGAAAACATATATGTGTATTTGCAAAGGAAGAAAGCTTGGTCAACCTAAATATGATAATTTAAATTATGTTAAATTAACAGAATATAAAGAACAAAGATTTTACTGAAAGTCGAAGTTTAAATTGCAGTACAAAATGAAGTGATAACAATTTAAAACAGGTTAGTTTTATCAAATCTTTGAGTACTAAATTCACTTTACTGAAACGGACAAAGTGATTGATTTATTCTCGCAGTGAAAATCAACAAAAATTGAGCTGGAATAATGCGTTAGGAAAAATTGTGGTGGGAAATAATGAGTTTTGAGTTTTAGAGCAATGACGAGAAAGGTAAAAAGTAGATAAAGAGGGAGTGTGAGAGGAAAACTGAATGGAGAATGAGAGAAAAAAAGTAGAAGATGTGGATGGAGATGACACCACTTTGTCAGGACAAGGGAGGAGAAAGACGAAAAACACACAAAAAATAAGATTGAATTTCAGTAAAGAAATTAAACGAGTGAAAATAGTGATATTTTTTATACACTGTCAGTTGTATAAGATTTAAATCCCAAAGACAAAACGAGGGGCTTTGAGAAAATGAATTTAAAAAACAACTAAATTACATTCACATGTCATGCAATTCTGGTTGTAGATTATGATGGATACATCTAAATCACATTTATTATCCATTATGGACACAGAATGATTTTTTTCTTGAAAACCGAATTTGTTATAGAAAAGTAACAAAAGCAATTATTAAAATTTCAAATTGTATGACGTAGGCATCTATCCCATACGAGTGACAGGGTTAGAACAACAATTACAACGAATAAAGAAAAACAAAAACTGATCCTGACTAGTCAAAGCAATAGAAGTACTTTTTAACTTACTAATCTCACTTCTTGAGATAGTCCCCGCGCTTCCATAAGTATTTCGTAGGAAAACTAAACCTTCACATATTTTCACAAATTATTGCGTCTCCATCACAGTAAAATAATAGTAAGTCAATAATTATATAGGTTTTCTTTTATTTATTTTTTTTAGTCACAAATTCATTTTTTTGAAATATCGAAATAATACAATTCGTCCTCACAACGCCATTGAACAAAAAGAATATTTACAGGCGAATTATTATTTCAGTAAACAGTTTTGTCAACAGAACTAATATCCAATGAAAAAAAAAATATAACAGCAAAGCAACACAGCCACCGATTTAGCACTGCTATCTTGCTATCCTAATGTGTCTTTCTCACGCGCATTGAAGTATGGCGCGGTGCCGTCCTCCCTGTCTGACCGATGCACACTTCTCGATTGGGTGATCAAGCTCGATGCGCGCTGGCCGATTGGGTCGCGCACACGTGCACTTACTGTATTCCGCTTGCGCCCCCCTCTCGTTTCACCACTTTGTAGGCGGGAAGGAGGTCTCAAGAGCATGAATAACGCTCTCAACCTTGACGAAGGTAGGCCAACAAGGGAAGATAAAAATTTATAGAGCAGAGAAAAAATAATATTATCAATACAGATAATCATCCGAATGAATTCCTGTTACTTTGTTTAGAGCCTTTGATGTTTCGGAACTGAAATGTTTACGCTTATTCCATCGATGATGATATGGTTGATACTAAATCAATATAGTTTAGTATTTCAATTAAAATGAAATGTTGGATGCACATTTCCGTGTCCCCTCTCAATTATCTTGTCTTATCTTATCCTATCTTATTTTGTCGATAATAGTTGATACTCAATCAATAACATTTTGATTCGCAAAATGTTGGATCCACATTTTCCACGTTTTCTCTCACATACGCTTTCTTATTTTATATTATCTTATCAAAGCGGTAAAGATTGACACGCAATGAATATAGTTTAACATTTTAATACTGTATATATTAATGTTGGATTCACATTGTCCATGTCCTCTCTCACCCACCTTATCTTATCTTATCACCCACCTTATCTCACTAAAAGGCCTACAGGGCGAGCCAAATGTTTTTACCCTAACATGTTTTTTTATTAACAGCGTTATATTTACAACTAAAACACATTTTCATTTCAGTATTTCTTCCGTTTTTACTTCCTCTCGTAAAGATGACTTTTAAAAAATCTGGGTGACTTGTAACTAAGACCATCGGCACGTATATAATAATAATAATAGTTCGTCCATCAGGTATGATGATGACCTTCACAACACCAGAGGAATAAAGAACAGAAATTGTTGAGAATTTCAACACATGGACAATAAAGAGAACTAAAGGACACAGAGGACAGAATGGAAAGACTGTTCTTTCATGACTTATGGCTTCTCATGTGACTGATAAGTCCTATTTTTGCCCTGCAGACCCTTCCGCATAAATGACAAGAGTGCTCCGTTGGTTCAGTACCACTGGGCCTTTTCTTGCGCCGTTCTCTTTTTTTGATAGCCTGCTGGACTCTGTCAGCTTCCCATGCTTTGCTGCCTCTGGTAAGGGCCGCCCTCCAATTTGCACGATCAAGCGAGAGCTTTTCCCACTCACTCACATCAATGGCAAAGGCCTTCAGTGATTGCTTGAGAGTGTCTTTGTACCGTCTCTTTGGGGCCCCAACATTCCTCGTTCCATTGGAGAGCTCAGAGAAGAAGATTTGCTTAGGGAGTCTGGAGTCGGGCATTCTGACAACATGTCCTGCCCAACGTAGCTGAATTTTTTTCAGGTGGCAGAAGATGCTCAATTCCTTGGCACGATTGAGGACCTCAGTGTCTGGAATTTTATCCTGCCATTTGATCCTTAGGATCTTTCTAAGGCAGGCCAGATGAAAGTGACTTAGCTTTCTGGCAGGCGATTGGTACACTGTCCAGGTTTCAGCCCCATAGAGTAGGGTGGGAAGGATCACAGCATTGTACACTTTCAGCTTAGTGTTTGTGCGAATGCCGGCAACATCCCACACCCTCTTTCGAAGCCTGCCAAATGCAGAGCTGGCTTTGCTGATTCTTGAGAGAATTTCAGTATCAACACGAGCCGCGGAAGACAGTGTACTGCCAAGATAGGTGAAGTTCTCCGACACCTTCAGAAGACTGTCATGGACTTTGATATTTGGGGTCACAGGATACTTGTCGTCTGGAGTAGGCTGATGGAGCACTTCCGTCTTCTTTGTGCTTATTGTGAGGCCAAAGTTGTCACAGGCGCTAGAGAACTTATCAACACAGTTTTGCATGCTATCCTCATCGTGTGCCAGAAGTGCACAATCATCAGCAAATAGTAGGTCACAGACTTGAGTACTTTTGGTTTTGGTTTTTGCCTGAAGTCTCCTGAGGTTGAAAAGACTGCCATCAGTTCGGTACTTGATGCTTACCCCTTGAGGAGGAGAGCTAAAGGCTTCTTGTAGCATTGCAGAGAACATGATGCTGAACAGAGTTGGGGCTAAGACACACTCCTGCTTTACCCCATTTGTGACAGCAAAGGGCTCTGAAACACTGCCGTTGCTTTTGACTGCAGCTTGCATGCCATCATGAAACTGGCGCACTATTGTGATGAACTCGGGTGGACACCCAAACTTCGCCAAGATTTTCCAGAGGCCTTCACGACACACTGTGTCAAATGCTTTTGTGAGGTCAACAAATGTGATATACAGCGCTTTATTTTGTTCCATGCATTTTTCCTGAATCTGTCTGGCAGCAAAAATCATATCCGCCGTCCCCCTCTCTTTACGAAAGCCACATTGGCTCTCGGGAAGCAAGTCATTTGACGAGAGGTGATCAAGAAGGCGATTCAGAAGCATTCTTGCCAATATTTTGCCAGCAATTGAAAGTAGAGAGATTCCCCGATGGTTGTCACAGACTTGGCTGTCCCCTTTGTTTTTGTACAGATGGATGATTGAAGCATCTTTGAAGTCCCGTGGCAGCTTCCCTGCTTTCAACATATGATTGAACAACTCGGTCAACCTTTCAATAAGCTTTTCTCCACCGAAGGCATACACCTCAGCAGGAATTGAATCCACGCCTGGTGATTTGTTAAAGGACATCTGATTTGTGGCAGTCCGGGTCTCATTTGCTGTGAATGGCTTGGCAAGAGCTGAATGAATAGGAGTCTGAGGGAGGCGGTCAATGGACTCAGTATTTATATTTGATGGCCGATTTAGCACACCTCCGAAATGTTCTGCCCAACGCTGAATTATGGCATTCAATTCAACAATGCGTGTTGAACCATCTGACGCAAGAAGTGGCGTAGTGCCAGAGCGGGATGGTCCAAACACAGCTCGGAGGCTCTCAAAGAACTTTCTAGTGTTGTTTGTGTCGGCATATTTCTGAGTTTCTCTTACTCGCTCTTCAAGCCAGTCATTTTTCATTTTCCTCAGCTTCTTCTGGAGTACACCCTTACATACACGCTGTGCATCAGCTTTTGCTGTGGAAGAGGGGTCACTGCAGTGAGCTTGGATGAGATTATTTTTTTCTTTGATGAGCACTTTGATTTCATTATCATTATCATTGAACCAGTCCTGGTGCTTGCGGACAGGAAAACCAACTGTGCTGCTGGCGCAAGAGTGTACAGTCGTATTTAGGTCAGTCCAGCTCTGTTCAATGTTCTCAGGGTCAAAAGTCACGCAATCCAATTTTGAGGAGAGTTCTGATGAGAGCTCGCTCTGTTTCTCAGCTGAGCAGAGTTTTGAAACATTTAGGCGTTTCGGTGGCGCTTTCCCTTGAGGGCGTCTATTGCGCCTCAATGTTAGTCTGAGCTGGCAAACAATGAGTCTGTGGTCAGTTCCACACTCGGCACCACACATCGCCTTTGTTACAAGGACATCCTTTCTGTCAGTCTTCCTCACAATGACATAGTCTATGAGATGCCAATGCTTTGAGCGGGGATGCATCCATGACGTTCTGTTTCTCACGGGGAGACTAAAATTTGTGTTGGTAATGAACAGGCCAAATTCAGCGCACAAAGTAAGTAAGCGCAACCCATTGTTATTTCATGAACCAACTCCATGAGGGCCCAAAACATTTGGCCACGCTGAGATTTCGGAGCCAACCCTAGCATTGAAGTCCCCCAAGAGAATCAGCTTATCAGCTGCCGGGACAGAGCATATGACAGATTCTAGATCAGAATAGAACTTGTCTTCGGCTTCATCTGGGTTTGTCATTGTGGGCGCATATGCGCTAATGAGGGTGGCTGACTGGCTTTTCCCAACTGGGATCCTGAGTGTCATTAGCCTGTCATTTATTTCAATTGGCATGGACTGCAAGTTTCTGACAAGGTCATTTTTAATTGCAAAGCCAACACCATGCTGTCTCGGTTCGACTGCACCCTTGCCTTTCCAGAAGAAGGTGTATCCACCACTGAGCTCTTTGAGTCGGCCACTATCAGGGAGTCTGGTCTCACTGAGTGCCACTATGTCCAGGTTGTACCTGCTGAGCTCAATGGCAATAAGTGCAGTGCGTCTTTCCGGGTTGTTAGAGTTGTCCTGTAGTGTGCGTATATTCCAGGCTCCTAGCCTGAGTAAGCTGAATTTCTTTTTGTTTCGACCGCAAAAAGGGATCCCCACTGGTCGCGGTATACCAGTCAGGGTGATGTGAAGTGGGCTTTCTTTAGGGCACCTTTTCTAGCCCCTTCCTCAGTTGAGGTGAGCAGTGCTATCCTTAAATAAGGCTGCTCAGCTACTGTGGGTGCTGCCTCCCCACGCCTCCACTTCAATCGACGATGAAGCGACCATAGCCCACAGCCACCAACGTGTAGGTCTGTGCTAACAGCTTCCAGTCTATCCAAACCTGCTGCCACCGCACTCGCCCATCGCCGTTGGAATTTTGAGAGGAAAGAAGACGAGACAAAGATGAAAGAAGACGAGGTGAGTGTTAAGACTGGCGCAAAGAATTTGTTTTTAGTGAGAAAGAGCTGCGCAAACATCAGACTCACTCTCTCGCCTGGACACAACTTATCCAAGTGGCAAGACAGGGTCAAGACGACTGGAAATGTATCCGGGTGCAGGAGGATGCCAGAGGGACAGTCATATTGCCTGACCGGCTGCCTGTAGGCTACTCCACAGCCTCGCAGTCCCAACTGACTAGGGTGAAAGACCCAAACCAAAGAACACCAATACTGGTGGATGCTCTGTGTCACGATATCCAGGCCAGAGTGACGGTATATTGCCATCTGCCCTATCAATCAATCACTGGCCTGCTGCCGCCAGCTTCGAAGCTGCGTCCGGGAAGTTTGCTCAATTCTTCGTCTGTGATTTAGGCAAACAAGCCTATGACCACACCGCTACCGAGGGCCAATATGGAGGACTCAAGTACTGAGGGTCACATTGTGCCCTAGCATGTGGCCGTTGGGGTTAGATGAAACCTCCTCCGCCCTGGCCGTTTGCACCGACAGGTGCACGCCCACTGATACCATGCTAGCGTACCAGTTCATGAAACAGGTTGTACTGGATTACATGTTACCAGTAGCAGATTTTTCTGACCTGACCAACATCGGCACGTATATAGACTTGTATTATTACGTCTTTGGCTCATTAACATTATTCACCTTCACGTATTGAAATATTAGTGTGCTCTCCTTCTCTCACTCTATTGCTTTCATCATCCTCTTTCCCCCTACCTCCTCCTCATGCTTCTTCGCTTTCAAATCACGTTTGTTCTCAAAACCAACAAATTTTAATGTTTTTTTTTTTTTTTTATTCGGCCATCACTAAAAGGGCTGTTGATAGGGGACTTTAGTAGGTCCTATTTCACACATGATTCGCTGCAGCCGAACAGTGTTCACAATTCAGTATTTTCGCTATTCGGCTTTGTAAATTAAACTACGGAAGATGAGGAAAATCGGGGGGGGGGGGGGGTGGGGAAGGGGAAGGGGGACTCCCAGGCATCTCCTCCTCTCAAAACGACATTATTTTGCCTTTTGTCGAAAAAAAAAAGTAGCACATTTATTTAATTCCTCCTGAAGCACGTAATCGTCAGCAGTTTACCAGATAAACAATTTACATTATAGAGATATTCAAACCGCAAAAAGTCTTGGAATCGTCATTTTATGTGTGGATGATTCTGGGGACCTGCATTACTGTCTTATGAACCATTACTGTTCAATATTTAAAAAAAAGAGAGAGAGAGAAACAGAGAGATTGAGAGAGAGAGAGACAGACAGACAGAAAGAGAGAGAGACAGAGAGACATAGAGAGAGAGAGACAGACAGACACCTGAGAGAGACCGAGGCAGAGACGGGAGAAAGAGGGGAAAGGGGGGTACACAAACACACACACAAAGAGAGAGAGAGAGAGAGAGAGAGAGGATGCTGCTGCTGCTGCTGCTGATGATGATGATGATGATGATGATGATGACCATGTTGATCTCCTGAAATCAGTGGCTGAAATTTTGATTTAAACAAACCTTTCATCATAGTCTCATGGTGGTGGTCATCAAGAGAGACAGCAACAACAACAACAACAACAACAACAAACCAGTGTCAGACATCGCCAGACACACCAGACAAATGCTCGTCTTTGGGCTCTAGAAAGACTCACCACGTAAATTATCCTGTAATCAAGTGGTCTATTTGCTCGGCATACAGATGAGGTATTAAAAACAAACAAGAAACAGACTCAAAGGGAAAGAAAAATGAACACAGTCAAGGCGTTGGGGGCCATTCGTAAAGTGCATACACTCCGACGGGAAGGGGAGGGGGTGGGGGAGGGGGAGATGCGGGTGGTGGTGATTGCCCCCAGGGTATGAAAAGCAACAGTGGCCCGGGGGGGGGGCGGTCCTGGGTAGTGTAGGCACGCTTTTAATTTAAGACACTGACATAAGAAGTTCAGTTTTACTTTTAAATTATTTTTCAGCAAAGTAAATTGCAGATGAAACGGCCAACTTAATGATCTGATCAGAAATGCCACTTATAAATTTTCTGACCACCAAGGCATGGGCATCTAAGTAAGCGCGCACTGGGGAGAAAAAAGGGGGGTGGGTGGGCTGGGGAGTGGGTGGGTGAGGTGAAAAGCGTATAAGGGCGAGGGGGAGGGGAGGGGTTAAAATACCGTCGAAGTCGAGATTACCCGGACGTGGGGTAGAGAGGGCGGTGCCACGGGGGCAAAATTCATGGGGGCACAAAATTTCAAAGGGAAAATTAAATTAGTAATAATAAACAGCACCCCCCCCCCCCACCACTCATAAACATTAAAAAAAAATTTCCCACTGTTCGAACATTCTACATAGTTTTTCAACAAGACGGGGCAAATAAACTTTGCTAACGGTCTACGGGTCACAGGGTGCAATTCTTGCCTTGCCCCGGGTCGCTGGCAACCCACGCTACGCCACTGAGCTTACCTACTTCATGGTTGGCCCCTGGGGCTAAATTCAGTGTTATTAAGAAACAGTAGTGTCTTCTTGTGTCCTGTCCTGATTGTAAATATAATACCAGTCGGAGTTAGTCCAGACAGGACGTAATTATTATATGGAATCTCACAGGCCGAGACCTAGGTCATGAGATTTCTTGGCGTATTCAAGAGACACAATGGTTCGATACAGCGGGCTAGCGTACATCCTGCAGTCCGTGGACAGTTGAAGCCTGACAAAAACAAGAACTTAGTGTCATTGGTCAGTCGTAGTGATTTGACCCTGTTGTAAAATAATGCTTAGGCAAATCACAGAACTATGACTGGTGCGTGCTGCCATGAAACCGCACCATCAGTTCTCGCATAAGTTTACAACTCGTCTCCGTTTCCCAAGATTGTAGTAACTAAAAAATATTTAAAAAACCGAGTTTTATATAAATGTTCAACTACATTCGAAGCCCCATCAAATGATCTTGGTTCTAGACTCCTATGCCCGAAAGTAACTGAATAGCAAACGAGCAAAAATTCTTCATCACTAGACCAGTTGTGCTTAAATAAGTTTTTACTTCTCCTGAAAAGTTGCCAAAACCGTTTCTACAGTTTTAGGGAGCGCTAACTCACCGCACACGGCAACTCTTTTTCCTGCCAATTTTATTGTCCCATGAATTCCTTGAAGGAATTTCAGTTTGTCTAGTGATTAAAGAGGAGTTGATTTTTTTAAATGTTTACTTATATTATAAAAATTGTATCTAATGTAAGGAATATATTTCAAGACAAAATCAGTGTTTTTTTTTAATTTTTTAATTTTTTACTGTCCTTCAAAATTCGGTCCTTCATTCTGGTGCGGTTTCGTGGTAGGGCCTGTGATAGACTGACCAAAACTTGTCCATTAGAATGTGTACTGGTCAACAGCATCTTTGGGGAAATGGTGATAAAGGCGAGTAATCACAGTCCAGCCGCCGCTTAGGATAAAGTTCCAGTGGAAGAGGAAGCTGATTATTTGCTTAATGTCGATAACCTATTCAGAGAGAGAGAAAGAGAGAGAGAGAGAGACAGAGACAGAGAAAGAGAGGGAGAGCAGAGAGAGAGAGAGAGAATGAGATAGATAGAGAGAATGAGAGAGATAGAGAGACAGAGAGAGAATGAGAGAGATAGAGAGACAGAGAGAGAGAATGAGAGAGATAGAGAGACATAAAGATTCGAAAACAGATGAAAAGAGAGGGAGAGGAAGACACACATACACACATAGGGAAAGAGCTAGAGAGAAAGAAAGAGAGAGAGGGAAGAGAGAGAGGGAGAGAGAGGGGAGAGAGAGAGAGAGAGACATGGTGAGAGAAAGAAAAAAGAGAGAGAGGGAGAGAGAAATATAGTGAAAGAGAGAAAAGAGAGAGAGGGAGTTTAAATCGTCAAAAAGACTGGCGACAAGACTGCCTTCCTTTAACAATACTTTAATAATGTTTAACATGTGAAACCTTTGCCAATATCAGACAGACTAATTAGTCTTTCAATACCGTTCGAAAACTGACCTCAAGCTCTATCGACTGGGTAAGATGTTGCCCGAGCAAAGGTGGATAGCTAATACATAAGGTGATCTATCATCTTTTGTTGTTGCTGCTGCTGTTGTTTTGAAGTTACGAACTATAATAAGTGATATTCTCTTTTTGGGATTCAACACTTCTGAAATTCGTCTGAGCTTTTCCCTGTGTAATGGCCGCTGTATAAATATACTGTTGAATATTACACCGGATAGGCAAGGTTTACCAGAAGAATGGTACACGACAGCAAAGAAAAGTTTATGACAGATGTGTCACCTGTTTTATTGCGCTAACGTGTCGTGTATCATTAATTTTGTGAGTATGTGACCCCGAGAGTTAGTGTGATAGCACCTGTCACACAAGATCATCATTTTGATAAGCCGAATTATATGGTAAACAGATTTACTGGAGTCATACACGAACAGAGATTTTGCGACCTGTTTTCATTTCCTGTCCCGATGATAAAGCGGAAATCAATATTGAACAGCATAAACTTGTTGGAGCGTACTCGGTCAAACACAGACAAACACATTATATATAAACCTTGGTTGACACATGAACTAGACCGGGGTACACGTTAGTCTTGAGGCAAGGTGCTCGCCTCTTATACCAAAGGTACCGGGTTCGATCCCCGGTAGGTGCAGGGATGCTGGAATTTTTGGGGGGGGAAAAAAATTCCTGTCCCTGATCCTGTGATAGGTGGGATCGAGCACCTGGTCTTCTCGGATAAGGATGAAAAACTCGGAGGGCTCGGGTGCACGTTGTGCACGTTAAAGATACCTTGGCTGTTGGAAATCAAGAGGAGCAGGCCTGTGCAAAATATGGAAAAAAAAACGAAAAAAAAAACAAGAAACCACCTACCATAAAAAGTACACACAAACATTAACAAGAAAAGTGAAGTATAAATTGTCAAGAGCAGCGAACCTCCTAAAATAAAGAGCTAAACACAAACTGGACCCGAACCAGAACAAACGGAGACGTGTTTTTTGTTTTTTTATTCACGATTTATTATTCAGACCTCTCAACATGAAATACTGGCCGTCCAACACACCAGGACGTTTATTGTCCACTATATTTCGGACACTGTCAGATAAACCCATACCTATATTAATATAAATATATCGAAGACCAATATCGTGATGGAAATAGTTTTCACGGTGATTTACTGTCTGACTACCACAGGAAATCACATCTCGGGTACAAAAATTGCGCCTAGTAGTAATATTGATCTGTCTTAAAGTTATTTATTTGGTGAGCAAATTAATGGCAAACCCCTGACAGGGGAAAAGTGATGAAGAAGGAAAACAAGTACTCCCCGACGCACACACACACACACACACACTCACAAACACACACTCACACATGCACACTCACACACACACACTCACACATACACACACACACACTCACATACACACACATACACCCACCCACCACATACATACGTACACACACATATACACTCGCACACATACATTCACACACATACACACACACACACACTCACACTCACACACACATACACACACACACACTCTCACACACACACACTCACACACACACTCTCTCACACACAACACTCTCTCACACACACACACACTCACGCACACACTCACACACACACACACTCACACACACACAGGCGCTCGCGCGCGTAATAGTTGTTCAAAGCCTTTATGGCTCAGAACAGGATGGTGACATCTTCCTTATTTATTTATTTAATTTTCTTTTTTAACATGTAATTAAATTCTTTGCCTGAAGAAAGACTTTTTTCACTGAAAAGTTGTTTTGTCTTTCCTTCCCCATTGCGTTTTATTGTATCTTTCCACCATTATTTCTTACGCGAGGCTTGGCAAAAACCAACTGTTTTTTTTGCCTTTTTTTTTTTTTTTTCATTTTGGACGTGATTAAAAAAACAAAGAGACCAGTTTTAGGATCACAGCACTCGCAGTAATAGATTTAATCAACAAAGATTGAAGTTACACATCACAAAACAGTTATGTCTTGTTTTTAAACAATAGGTCCAGATCAGTGTTTCTCAGCTTTTTTTGGCCCACGCCTCATTTCAATTTTCAACAAAAAAAAAAAAAAAAAGTCCACCCCAACATTATCGAACAAAGTTAGTACAAACATTTCATTCGAAAATCCCTGCGTTCCATTCTGAAGTCCCTACCTCATCAAATTAATTGTCACGCCCTACTTTGAGGAGCACCGGACTAGATTTAACTAGCAGATAAAACAGACAGTATGGACAAGTCTTTATTTTTCAGTTCAAACTTTGTTTTTTGGGGATCAGAGAATGGAAACACCTGTTGTCTGAGATCATGACTTTGATACCTGACAATCTGTCGGGTAAGTTTAAAGAGAAACTGAACACAGGTTAATTTCCACAATGAATTTCTCACAGTGAGGTGTAATTTGTCAGTCACCTGAAACAATCCCTCACAGCCTATCAGCACAAGGCAATTACATGGTGTTTACCTGAGATTTTTTTTTTTTCTTCACCCGCCGGAGGGGAGTCAATGAGATTTGAAAAGATGAGAGTGCAAAGTGCACGGTAGTGAGAAATGGTGACCTGAATGTAAAAAACGGTGAGGAGAATTTCAGATTTTACAGCATCATACTACAATGAACACGAAAGCACCTAAAACTTCGTGACTATGTCACCAAACAATATGACATTTTGTGCACTGCCTAAATCTTTCACGATAAATTACGTGGGTGCTTCCATATTTTGACAAAATTCAATCTTTATTTTTTATTCACCATTTTTTGACCCGCAAAATAAGAGACGCATTCTCGTAGAGCAGGCTCGAAAAGTGTGACTGGAAATTGCGTTCTAACCCTCTTTTCACACATCCTGGCCGAAAGTCAACTTTATGACATCTGTGTATTCTGCAAAAAATTGTGATGCAACAATTCATTAGTCTTTACTATCGAATCCAAGTGCCATTATTAATGTGAGCCAGATCTAGATCTACAGCTGGGCTTAGTACAAGGAACATCTACTAGATTTATCTGGCCCGGGCGAGTGAATTTTTTTCCGTCCGAGCTTTAGCAAATTCAGGAGCGGGGCAGCAACACACCCCTAAACACAGGTCATCGGCTTAGGGTTTTCTCGTCCATTCGAACACTGCCCATGGGTCCTGCAATCTCTGGACTGTGCCTGATATGACTCTGAACGTCACCGAAAATCCCTGGGATATGTTGGAGCTGTCCTGTGTTTGGGGGTCTGTTGCTGCCCCGCTCCTCAATTTGCTAAAGCTCGTACGGGAAAAAAAAATCACGCTGCCTGGGCCGGTTAGTAGATTTAATAACAAAACTCAAGTACCACGCCACACGGCATTTTATTCAAGAACTTCACGGAACAAACCAATTCAGTGGAGTAACATTCCCATATGTCAGGACACAGCAATCGTCAACACACTTTCCAAATCCCAGGCTCCTTTAAGTTTGTCTATCACGTCACAAACGTTTCCGAAAGGAAGGAATGAGTTGACTTGTTGCCTTGAGAGGCCCTGCTTCCTTCCTTCCTTCCTTCCTCCCTCCCTTCCTTCCTCCCTTCTTTCCCGATGTAGTAGACATAATACTTCGAACAGCGGTGATAGCTGTATTCCGGTTAAATGACCCCATTACCGCCAGATGGCAAGGCAATGCAAGAACGATAGTTTGTGTCGGCAGAAAGTTTTTCCATCTACCTGATAAGCTCTAATCCTGAAAAAAAAAAATACAACCATGAGACGAGAAGAATAATTCAAAGTCGTTGAAAGTTCAAAATTTTATAGATATTCTTCTTGACACGATAGTTAGCACTACCAAAAAAGATCAGTTTCGAAGCCAAATATACAAATACGTTTAAAATCTGAAGAGAAAATTAATCATAACCATCAGCCTGACTCCCGTCAGATAGTCTGATATTCTACTGTGAAATTTTTCCACTGGCCATAGTTTTTCCTTTTATAAAAATTTGCATTTTATTTTGGCCTGATGTTAAATGATAAAGAAAGAACCAGTCCCTATTCATCAATCTATATTTCCTGTCACTTTATATGGCAATATTAATATAAATTGATTTTCATCCAATGTTTATGGGAGCTTCAATTTTCCAGATAGAAATTCAAAGGCTTTAACCATGTGGAAATGGACGTAAAAACATCACTACCAGACCACAAACGTCAGAATATTTGAGGACCCCTGGGCAAGGCCACATACAAAAACATCCAGGTAATTGTGAAGGAACTGTGGTTTTCTCGCCTTAACAGGTGGTTTATAGTTTTTATTGTTGGGAACAGTTTTCTTGGCAAACAATGCTATGTAAAAGCCCATCTAGAACCTGGGGGAGATGACGAGGTGGGAGAGAGAGACAGAGAGACAGAAGGAGCGAGAGAGGCAGAGAAACAGAGAGACAAAGAAAGAGAGGGAAAGAGCCAAAGAGAGAGAAAGAAAGAAAGAAAGAGAGGGACATGGGAGCGAGAGAGAGAGAGAGAGAGAGAGACGGATAGTCAGACTGACAGAAAAAAGAGAGAGAAAGACAGGCAGACAAACAGAAACGGGAGAAAACAAAATAGAAATGAGACGAGAGGGAGAAAGAAAGTGTGTGTGTGTGTGTGTGTGTGTGTGTGTTTGTGTGCGCATTGTGGGTGTGTGCGAGAGAGAGAGAGAGAGAGATTTACAGATATAAAAAGTAGAGATAACCACGCTGCCAGGGGCAGCCGGTGCAGCCTCAGTGCAGAATCGTGACTTTATGGCTGAAACTTCTCTCTGCCTCGGAGCTGTAGTGAGCACGTTGCATGTTTGTTGAAAATTTTAGAGTGCACTTAAGCTTTAATTCCATGTGACTGATTCTCTCAAAGCCAGTTAGACTGAAGGCCTTTGTTGTCGGAGGATCATTGCCTTAGGCTTTTACATCTGAAAAGCCAGTAAGAATTGTATATCTGTGAGCCAGCTAGACTCCCTGCAAATAACCATTTTTAGGTTTGAATACAGATAATTTGAAAAAAAAAAAACAGAAACAAGACAGCTCCTAAATATAATGGGTGGATCTGACAAAAACGGACTAAATAAAATTCTTATACCTCCCTAAAAAAGTAAAATTGAAATTTTAATTAAATGGGGGGAAAAATGCTAATCTTTCATGTTATAGCTGATCTCAATTTCCATTGAAAAATCCCCCCCCCCCCTCCTCTTCAGAGGGGTTGTCTCAGGAATTTGATCTTTCAGCTTAAGCCCGATTTTGTCAGATCCACTCACATATTTCAATCAATAGACAGGGTTTATTTAGTTATTATTTTTTTTGTCCCTATGGTTCCAGAAAGTTTGATAATCCCCAACCAACTGATTCTCCCAAAGCCAATAGGGATAGTTTCTTGGTAAGTGCTTACTGCCTTTTGGAACAATTCCATATTTAATTCTGGGAACGGTCTTTACGTATTTTACCCAAAAAAGAAGGCAATGGTTCTGGGGTGTCAGGAATGACAAAGGTTTGATAACCACTGAGACTAAAAGGACGGTAAAAGATGGATGAAGAATAATAATCTCGTCTTAACCGCTTACAGGTGGAGACGTGTAAACAACATGGTACCTGTTGTGAGGGAAATAAACAGAGTGACAAGACGATGGAGACTCAGTACTGCTCGCTCTGTCAGAAACCGTTCCTTGAAGCAAGAACCGTAACTGATAACTTGTGAAATATTTTTTATAGGATTTATGGAACTTGATGGTGGACATTAAATTTGTCAGTGGATCTGACGAAATCAGGCTTAAGGTGAAAGACCAAATTTCTTGAGTAAAGTCATCAAAAGGAGGATAAAATCGTTTTCTATGAAAATTGAGATTTGCTCATATGAAATATTAGCCATTTTGCTACATTCAGTTAAAATATTTTGTTTGAAATAATCATAGAAATAATGTTATTTTGATTTCTTAAAAAGGTGTGTATTCACCACAGAGACATTTATTGGGTCCAATGACTGTAGTCAAAACGTTGACGAAAAAATTCATTCAGAATTAGGTCTGTGGTAATTTAATTTTACTTTTCTTGTTTCATCTGCAGCAATGGCATAAAGTCATAAATAATTATGCGGATTTACCATTTTCAAAAAGGAACAAGAAAATGACACTTTCGTACGGAATGTTTTAGTTATAAAACCTACCTGGGTAAAAATTAATGATCCCAATTGAGAAAATGACACTTTGTTCATTTTGTGTTCAGGACGCGGAAGCGTTGAAAGGTTCCTTCCCTCGTTCTTGAATGTGCAAAATTACTACGTCACATTATTGGCATTGTTTCACGGCACGGATAGACATAATCATGTCCATACTAATGTTGTATCTTTCTCTATCAGCCCTCTTTTCTCCCCCAGCAATCCTTTCCTTTCTCGACGTGATTTAGGTGCTCCAAATTTAAATGTCTTAAATATACATCTAGAGAAAAACACCTGATCTTTTATATATGAAATTTCACTTTAGTTATATTGTTTTCTTATGCTTTCTTTCTTTTTTCTTTTTTTTCATGCTGGAAATCAATTTACATTTCAGTTTAAAACTGAGTTCACGACAAAAACTGTTTCTAATCTGATATTCAACTGTTCAAATCACGTTCGAAAAATATTTCTTGATCATGGCATTCTGCCTTGTTTTGCTCTGTCTCTCTACATCAACCAATCCTTTACTGTGTGGAGTAAATCCTAACAACCTCAGTCATGAAAAATCTTAATTGTTTCGGCTCATTGGTAGCCGCCTACTAGATGAATTATCTAAGATACATGGATGGATTAAGTACATTAGTTTGTGGTAGATTTACAGAAAATAGAGTTTGTAATGTGGGACCCACAACGCAGAAATAAATCGTACAAGGGACTCAGAAACCGGAAGGGTACGTCAATAACAATCAGAGAGAAGATGGGCGGGTTCCACCCAGGACCTGAAAACTACTGTAGTGAGTCCTGTTATAATATGCATTTTCAGAGTTAGCCCAGATTCACGTACATCCAGCTTACAGATTTTCCCACTTAACAGGCCGTGAACCTACAGTCCCGAATGGAATCTTGACCGCTAACACACATCATTAAAGAATAAGAGGTGCCCGCCTTAAACAGGTGGACATAAATATTTATTACCGTGTAAACACTATCAAACGGTTCATCACAGTAGATCAGGCAAACGCATCTTCCGAAGGACGTTGTTTAATGACAGGGATGCTAGTTTAGTAAACGTTCTTCTTGACCGGTGCACAGAACAGAACACCACATTCTGTCAACCTGCGTTTCTTCCACCGCTCCATTCTTCTGGAGGTATCCTGCCATTAATTTCTTCTTCTCCACGATATAACCATTTTTATGCAGCCAAGTAACAATTTTTGTTGTTCAGAATTCCGAGGTTAGTTTACTTACACCACACAAGGAGAAGATTTCTTTTCAAGCAGCTCGACTTTTTCTTCCCCAAGATCAATTGAACCATATTGATCAGTCAATAAATATTCGTATCTACATCGAGGGAACTGTGTGAAAAACGCACCAGTGTCTGGTTTGTGTTAACTTAATATATCAAATATTATGAAATTCTCATCTTATGAAAACACATCTAGTTGTAATAGTTGAAAGAGAGCAAAAATAACAATTAGTAATGCACATTACCTTTGTGCTGAACAACTTAGTGAAAATGAAAAAAGCCAACGCTTTAAGGGAAGGGTATAGGGGGAAAAGGGAGGCGGGGGGGGGGGGCGGGGGTTCTGGAAGTCGTATTTCGGTTTATATGGGGGACACGTCTGTCTAGAGACAATGTGCTCCCCTCTCATGCCGAAGGCACCGGGTTCGAATCCCGGTCGGCGAAGGCATGTTGGAATTTTGGGATGTTTTTCATATTTACCTGCCCCTTATCCTATGGTAGGCAGGATCGCGTACCTAGTCTTCTCGGAAAAACTCGCAGGGCCCGTGAGAAGAGCAGGCCGAATACGCCACTGTCCGGGCAAAATTAAATAAAATTTATCCCTACCACTCCCTCCGCCTCCGCCCCCCCCCCCCAATAAACCCGCTGTACTGTGGCGACGGCTGCAATTACACTGAGGCAAACTTCGCAAGTGGGATTAAAGAAGTATACACGATACAAAATACAAATATCATCAATTTTGAGTTAATGAATTCTTTTGCAATTTCTGTCAAACCTGTATACAACTGAACATCTCCCACCCATGATTTCAAAGATTTTTCAGGTCAAAATTCCTGTATGGAAATAACAGAGGCCTTTATTCAGACTATCATAATTATGTCCTGAGGCTCATTCCATTGTGGTGTTTTCCACAACCTACTTTTTTACACACTAGTCCTTCCAGCTGAAATTTGCCTTATCGTTTTGACTCGCAAAAGCTCAGATCCAAACCAGCTGCAACATGACTAGAGTCCGGCAGGAGGTTTGACGGGACAGCTAGTCAGCCGTTTTGATTAGGCAGAGTTCCAGCAATTATATTCACTCCCCCGGCAGCGCGACCCTCCGTTTATTTAGCCTGGATCCTCTCCCTTTGATTGTGTTTATCCTCTGCTTTGACGGCTGTTTGGCAAATAAACTATAGGTCCCTGCTGGTTCACGCAGTACGGACGGACACTATTATGCGTTCTTGGCTCATGACCATGGTCTATTTGGGGTGTAATTCATAGGAAAACTATCCTATTTAACAGAAAAGACAGGAAAGATATAGATAAATTGATATCAAGTCTGTGCTTCATTGACCAGATGGTATAAATGGGGCAAAGAAAAAAAAAAGGTGTAAACAAAACAATAACAAAGAAATGCTACAGAGAATTACAAAAGGACTGAAAACGAAAGAGGTCCGTCCGATAGTCGGACAGTGGTTGATTCGGTTCGTATGCTAATATCACTGCACAGGTTGATGAACAGCCTGAAAGATAGACACAGATATGTGCAGATAGATAGATAGATAGATAGATAGATAGATAGATAGATAGATAGATAGATAGATAGATAGATAGATAGATAGATAGATAGATAGATAGATAGATAGATAGATAGATAGGCAGGTAGATAGATAGATAGATAGATAGATAGATAGATAGATAGATAGATAGATAGATAGATAGATAGATAGATAGATAGATAGATAGATAGATAGATAGATAGGCAGGTAGATAGATAGATAGATAGACACACAGACAGATAGATAGATTGAATTGTATGTTAAGGTATGGAGATTTAGATTGGACCTTGGAATAAGTTGAGTCGGAATCCGAATTTCTTAATTTTGATGCACTGTTTATAATGCATTTAGACGTCGTGGGTCTGTTAAGTTTAAGTGGAGTAGGCCTATTGTACTTGTGATGACACAAGTTCTCATTATATGCTTGCATAAACGCCAGGATGTGAACAGGCATTTGAAGCTAAGCTGTGAACTATGTCATACTTCTCTCCGTAATATGACGCTAATTGTCTCACCCCGATGGTCAACATATCACATAACAGCTATGCTGAAATCTAATCTCCCTTCACATCAGATTCGGCCTGAACCTTTTATCCCTGTACTTTCAGGCCTTCCCTTTGTCTATAAACGTTGATGATTGGTCAATCTCCCGAAGGCCACGCCAAGACGCGTCATTTCCAATTTAATAACAGGACCCAGTCCGTTTCTATGAAAATCGGTTATAGAGGATAGTCGAGTTAGAAATCTCTGGATTTTTTTATTTTTTTTTGAAGCAGCAGTGCCATACGACTTACACAGGTTTAGTCTGGCACCTGTTTCATGTTCTGGGTGTTAATCACCGAGCCGCCTGTTTTACTACAAAAAAAAAAAAAAAAATCCTCCAAAAGGAATAACTCACAAATTGGGCACTCTGGCGACACCGCCCCCCCCCCCACCCCCACTCCGCTCACTGACAATATTCTGATGTCCCTCCTTGAAATGTCCTTGCTGTGTACCTCAATGGGTCTCCTCACTGCATGATTGTCGTCATCCGATTATGAATCATAAAGCATGTCATTCTCGTTTGTTGTTTTTTTTGTATTTCGTATACTTCTTTAATCCCATTTGTGAAATCTGCCTTTGTGTCATTGCAGCCCAGAAGCAACTGGAGCAGACGTCGTTGCCACAATGTAGCCCCGATCGAGCTGTCTTTCCAGGGGGGTGGGGTGGGGTTTGGGTGGGGGGATGAGTGGTAGGGATACATTTTTAAATTTTATTTAATTTTGTCCGGGTAGTGGCCTGTTCGGTCTACTCTTCTCGATTTCCAACTGCCAAACTATCTTTGACGTGCGCAACGCGCACACGAGCCCTCCGAGTTTTTCGTCCTTACCCGAGAAGGTTAGGTGCTCGATTCTACCCATCTACTATAGGATCAGGGACAGGAAAATGTGACAAAAATCCCAAAAATGCCTGTATCGACCGGTACAGGTGGAACTTCTAAAGGTGGAACGTCGAAAAAGGTGCATCCTGAATCTATGTTAGGACCAGTCTGCTGTGCTAACAGAAGACCAACTTGTGAGCCTTAATGTGGACCGGCATATAATTATAAAAACAGACAAAATGTGTTTTAAAACATGTTAAGATTAGGACACCAGCATTAAATCTGAGCATCCGTTGAAAGAAAAACTCAGCAAACAAACTCTAATATAAAGATCGTCGCCATAGTATTGTCATTCTATCTCAACATAAAGAAGTTTAGAGAACTCGCTTGTAGTATATCAACTTTTTAACACTTTAGAATCAGTATCAGCCGTGTGATCCTTCACCACTTCAACAGGAATGTTAAACTATCTTTGGACCTGTCATGAAACCACTTGAATGCGAAGGGTCTAATTTTACAGGAGAAGTAAAAAACGTTTCTCTTGAAATGTATTCACTTTGTTAAATGCATTTGTAATTATATAAATATATAAATAAACATTCCCTTAATAATAGCTAAACTTAATAAAATTCACATAGCGAGTTAATGGAATATATCTGGCAAAAAGGGCCATTTGTCATCAACGGTTTTGTGAATACATTTATGCGGTTTCATGAGAGGTCCGGAGATATATACTTTGTGCACATGTAATGCCGTTTAATGGTCTTATCTCAATTTTTGTGAAAAGTGGGGATATAATGAAACAGTGCTGGGACGACGATATTATGTATTCACACGATGTCATTTTACCCAAAAAAAATAATAAAATGTAGATTTCAAACCGTTGCAAACAAAACGTTTATTTCCAAGCAGTCTGTCTCTTAGTGGTTCAGTTTATCGGGACATTTGTTTTCGTCCTGAACATTCCCGGTTATTGCGTGCAGCAGTGTATTTAACGGGGTGTGTGCTAGCTTTTCTATTCAGTATGATTGATCTCGGTGATGTGGTGACCTAATGGCCTGCGAAAAATAAGTCCCTTGAGTACTACATTATAGTCTAAGTCATGACGTACTTATTGCACGCTATTTTTGGGGTGGCCACGATAATTTCGAGTTCAGCTGATGAACTCGGTTGTTTTGAATAATAAATTTGAGCGCATTAAATCAAAAAGCAAAGAAAGCCGAAAGAAATATAATAAATATATATTATTAAGTAGATAGCCTTTCACTACTTGTTAACCCTTAACAGCCCAGTGTTCCAATTTTGTCAGTACGTCACCATATTATGCCAGTTGAGCTATGTTAAGGACACTCTGAATTCATCAAAAAACCACCGAAAAACAAAATGTATGTTTTGGGTTCACCTGAAAAGGCTGGTGAATATGTTTCATGCAGTTTAGATTTTTTGGACAGAGCAATATACGATGTCTGGTCATTGGATAAGAGTTCAAGGTATAGATGATCATGTAACATTGATGTGAATCATTATTATTTCTTTTTTAATTCCTTTCTACTCTATCATAACTTCTTTTTTCTGCTTCCGTATGCATTTTTGTTTTTAAAAAAACTCATTTGGTCAGCAAAATGAGGAACAGATTCTCCAGAAAGTATCAGGTGCAAGAGTGACTTGCCAGCATACCATCTTTGAAAAGCCTTGAAGCTGCAAGATTGTTTTAAAAGCTGAGATTCACCGGGGCGAATTGATGCAGTCCAAGCGGAGGCATTGTGATTCAGTTTTTTTGCTTTTCTTTTTTTATCTGGAAAAGCCCTCCATTTATTTTCGACACCCCAGTCCTTTCCGAGATAGTCATAACAATGCAGTATTACCAGTTCGTATTCTTATTATTGTTTAGATATAAGGCAACCGCTGAGTGTCGCAAGCCTCAAGTTGTGTTTCACTCAAATATTTCAATAGGATCTGTAAACCAGTGACAAAGATTTCTCGAAGGCCACTTTATTAACCGCGGGAAAGCTTTGGATTTTCCCAGAGTTGAGGATCTTAAACTGTGGTCAGACTGATCTGTTTGGTATGCTCGAATTAGCTTCCCTGGCACCTCTTCTCACTTCCAACTCGATGAAATGAAAATTAAAAACCTTGGTTACCCTACCAAATACGTTATAAGAAAGTTAACGGTATAACAATTTATACCATACTCTAAATTCTATTTGTGGAATTTTAGTTGATGAATCTCTCATTATCAAGCTTCAATAAAGTACTTTAAAAAAAAAGAATTGTGAAAGGCGCAAAGTTAACTCTATCGTCCCGCAGCGCCTTAAACCCAAACCCAAATCCAAGTCAAACACAGGGCTGTAGTTTTCACATTTCTCTGAACACAGAGTTCCATACTCCCAACTCCACTAAATCTTGGCTGCTAAATGGCGTGATCCTCACCCCGCCGCCGGCCAGTGGATTGTGTCTCTCTCATTGTCTCTGTCTCTTTCACACACGTACATGCAGTTCCTGTCTTTGCCAACTGTTATTGTTCCTATCTTTCTATTCAGTCTTGTTTTTAGAATTATTTTTCTTGGTATTCCCTAGCTGTAAAGGCTACCCCCTCCCTCAACCCCCCCCCCCCTTCTATCCGAATCCACACACTTTTAACCCCAGGCCCTGCCATTTCGGACTAGAGTGTTGATTGTCTAGTGAGAGATTTGCCGGCGAAAATAGGAGCACTCATCACAAGGGACAGACAACTTGGCTGGAAGGGGTGGAAGATTGCCCGGGGCTCTAAATTACCCTCCCTTGCTTCAGGAATTCGAGCTTTTTTTTCTTTTTGGAGGCAAAAGAAAGGGAAGTGGCTTTCTGGCAACATTCGAATGCACAGTAAATTCTAGTTTATTTTGTGTAAGCTTTCGCCCCTCATGCAGTGAGGTTAATGAGATAACACAGACCCCAAAATGACAAGGTAGCAGAATAGACCTCTGACATAAATATAGTTCAAACCCACCGGACAAAATGATCCGAGAAACTGACTTAATGGCTATATTTAATCTGTCTTTTTTAGAAACGCTTAGTGTTTTTTCTGTCTCTGAAAGTTCTGTCATTAACCGTCTGCTTTACTTCCGACTGTTTCGGGGATCATTAATTAAGCTTTACTTCAGCAGCAGTCACATTTCAGGCTTTCGTCTGGATAATGGAAAATTCTCCATGATCAATACAGGAAAAAATTAAGTTTTATCCAAATCTGACTCAAACTGATGACGTTTGTGGATACGGAAACTTCATTTATTCTCCTCTGACCATCGATACCATTTCAACTAATATCACACCAAAGCCCAAGATTTGGGGCTTTAGTTAACAGTGTAAAAAAACCCAAAAAAAAACAACATTACAAACTACAAAAGTCATCATTTTGTCAGACAGTAAAAGAAAGTAATTATTTGTAACTGATATCCACATGGCGGAAATGTTTTCTCCAGCTATAATAAGTCTTGGTTATCCTCAACCTGAGAGGTACGAACATCATGTCTAGCACTGGGCTTACTGGCACACCGAGTCAAGTCTGTCGTGCGTTGATTTTCAGACGGACTTGAACGTCCTTCGAATCAGCTAGCAAGACAGATGTAAAATTTTGCAGTTGTGTAAGCCAAAACTGGACTCATTTTCAAATTCTAGACCTGGGAAAAAATGTATATCGTGAGATATTTGCCATAATTATTATTGTCTTATGTGACATTTTGTGGATATTGAGGTTTTGTCATGAAAATGGCTCTTACACTCCTTATTTCATTATGTATAAGTGTCATTCCAATCGCTTAAAAACTTTTCAGGGTACATGTTTGTGACGTAATGTTGTCCTCTGATTTAACACAACTGTTCAAAGTTCCGATCCTCATTTTCTCTAAAAGACTCAAATGCACCATACAACAGTATGGAAAATACCTAATGACAGAGATCTAATCATAAAACAATATGTGCCGATAATAATAGAAGGAAAAGTGAGTGCCCTTCTATTCCGCCCCGCCCTCATTTTTTCTGAGGTAAAAGAGGAAGAAAAAGGTCGTCAACAAAGATGCCTATTATTGATCCAGGCCACCTCTCTTATTAAGTGGTACCAATCTTACTCCCGCCACCTTTCTCTTTTTCTGCCGCTGTGAGAAAGGAAAAGTCCGTAGGATGACGACAAAGGGGGCCCTTGGCTACAGATCAAGGGTTTTTAACCTGCGGAGCGTGAAGACGTTTCCGGGGACAAAGGATGACAAACCGAAACAATTATAGGAACAACAATGATAACTCCCTCTGTCTCTCTGCCTCTCTCTGTCTTGCCCCCTTCCCTCTCTCTCTATCTCTCTTTGTATGTGTACATATGGTTATATCTCTGGACGTCTCTCTCTCTCTCTCCCTCTCTCTCTCTCTCTCTCTCTCTCTCTCTCGCTTTGTGTGTGTGCATGTAGTTATATTTCTGGGAGTCTATCTCATTCTCTCTTTGTTTGTCCCCTCTCTCTCTGTCTGCCCATTCTCTCTCTCTTTCTCTTTTTCTCTCTGTCTGCCCTTTCTCTCTCTCTTTCTCTCCCTCTCTCTCTCTCTCTCTCTGCCTGCCACGTCCCCTCTCCCTCTTCCTCTGTCTCTCTTTCTCACTCTAAATCTGCCCCGCCCGCCCTCCCCTTCCTGTTTTTCCCTGCACAAGCAATATGAGCATTTTTTCTCTTTTCTTGTGGGAGTTTTGGAGTGGATGAGGGTGTTGTAATTGCTAGGTGTTTTTTTTCTCTTTTTTAGAGACAGGGATATCCCTAATAGGGATCAGATATTTGACAGGGTCTCGAGGCAATACAAAGGTTGAAAACCACTGCTATAGATGTATCGATCTGCCTCGTGTCAAAGTCATTATTTACCAGACTGAGGGATTCCACCCGCTTATTTGTTTACTCCTGGGACCCACTGGTCATTCAAGATTTCTTTGTTACGCCCTGACCATCACGGGTGTCTTCTTTTAGAGTCCTGGCAGACTGCTGTCTAGCGTGCCCTTCCTATCTGTCATACAATACAAAACACCACGGTGAAAACACTTTTGTCTGTCTTAAGTCCATCTGTGCTTGATTAGGCCTAGAATTTTTTCAGACTTTGGTGGAACAAGAAGGGAGTAATACAAATTTCTCCAGCTTGATTTGAAGCGTTTTTGAAAATCTTAAACGATACTTATTATGAAAGAAAAAGTAAATTTTTTAAAAATGAAATGACGTTTTAGAAAATAAAATATAGTAAAATATAATATTAAATACAATTTTTTTAAAAACAAAGAACAAAATAAAATGTAATAAAATAAGATACGCATTATTTAAAAAAAAAGAAAAAAATTCACAGGGATTTTAGCCAGACCTACTGCAACTCATACAGCTCGGATTTACCTGGAAAGTTGAAGGTTTTTTTAACCACTTCTATTTCAAAATCGACGATCATTGCGGTGTTGCAATAGGTTTTCCCAGTATGTCATTCTGTATATGTCTTTCTCTTACGTTCTTTTTCGCTCTGGACAGACAGACAGACAGACAAACAGGCAGGCAGGCAGGCAAACAGACAGAAAGTCAGATATTCAGATAGACAGACAGACAAACAGACAGATAGATAGATAGATAGATAGATATAATTCTTTATTTCCAATTAGTCGGTACAGTATTTCACACACGATACCCATACAGGAAACAATAGAATGGCATTGTAAATATTAATCCGTTACATGACTGAACATAACTGCTGGCTCTTGGCTTATTTTATCCATAAATAGATGGTAAAAGTGGGCAATAACTAAGACTGGCGCATTTATTATTGTAAACCTCTCATGGACATTTCCGAGACTGCCTATAATTAGCACGATGATTTCACAATGATACCCTATGGCGTTGATCTCTAAAGAAAATGGGTAGTACTTATCAAACTTTGATTTGTAAGCTTTATCAATATAAGCATCAAATGGTATCGATATTTCTACTAGTTTGACTGTTTTTCTTTTTCTGTCAATCACTGTTATATCTGGCCGCACTTCTCTACGATGGAAACCAATAGAGTCACTTTCAAATATAGATGGTTTGAGGGGAGTGTCTTTCAATATGGTCTTGTTTCTGTTGAATGAACGAATCTTTCTTTCCAAAATGTCCAAGATGTCGTTGTGTCGTTGTTGGTACATAAGGTGAAATTTTGTGCAGCCATTAAGGGCGTGTGATGCTGTTTCGCTTGGATGATTGCGCACGACTTGGTGTAGGTGTTGGGGTAATCTTCTCCAACTCACCGTGTCGTAAAGTGCGTCATTGTTGTTGACACCGCCATTTTGAATCGTTTTCGTGTTGTTGTCATCGCAGCCCATTGTTATCCTTCTTACTTTACCAGTCCGAATAGCTTCCTTCACCGTCATCTTCAGCCCCGGTACTTAGGCTAGATCGAAATGCCTTCTCCATAACGATAAACTCACCCCACAGCTGTGGGTCCTCAAATCGTAAAGTGCGTCATTGTTGTTGACACCGCCATTTTGAATCGCTTTCGTGTTGTTGTCATCGCAGCCCGTTGTTATCCTTCTTACTTTACCAGTCCGAATAGCTTCCGTCACCGTCATCTTGAGCCCTGTAACAAGGCCCATACCTCCATATGCCATTCCTGCGTTATCGAGGGCAGCTACCACGGATCCCTCCACCAGAACAGCGAACAAAGCACAGACACATAAACATGCGACTAACCCCGTTAGCTGACCGGAAGATAGATAGATAGATAGATAGATAGATAGATAGAAAATAGATAGATAGATAGATAGATAGATAGATAGATAGATAGATAGATAGATAGATAGATAGATAGATAGATAGATAGATAGATAGATAGATAGATAGATAGATAGATAGATAGATAGATAGATAGATAGATAGATAGATAGACTGACAAAAACTCTTGAATGCTGTTCACTACAGTTGGTTTATTTTCCAATCAGATACCATTATTGGCTTTGTCCTAACATTTTCAAGGATCCTTTTCCACTATAGTGATAAGCTGGTCACGGATCTGGTGCCTACGCGCTGTTTATCCAGTCCACATAGTTGGACACACGAGTGTATACACTGGGGTAGTCACCTGGTGAGAAAAAAAAAAAACAACAGTAATAATATCTGAAAACATCATAGTGCTGTGAGTCGAGTCTGAAAAGAATGAAGCAAGATTTTCTGTCTGTTTGTCTGTTTGTCCGCTCCGTAAATAAAACCAGAGAGTATGTATTTATAGAAAGCAATCAATTCTGCCAAATCGCGAAACTAGGTCGCGGAGGTAACAAAAATTGGAAGAGACCGTCTTCACCAAATAGCCAGAAGAAGACAGAGATTATGACCCTTAATGTAGACACGCCAGCACCAGTGCAAGTAGGTGACAAGAACCTCACTATGACAGACAAATTTAAGTGCCTTGGTAGCATTATCAGGCCAGAGGGTGGCACAAAGGAGGACATCCAGAGCAGGCTGGGAAATGCAAGGGCTGTCTTTCAGAGTATGATCAACATCTGGAAATCGGCACAATACGGCATCAACACCAAGATCAGGCTGCACCAAAGCTGCGTCCTATCCACACTCCTGTATGGATCAGAGTGTTGGCGAATGACAGAGGGTGACCTCGCCAAGTTGTCTTCCTTCCACACCACGTGTCTTCGTAGGATTCTCCGCATCTTTTGGCCAAATAAGATTTCTAATCAGGAACTACTAAGGCGATGCAAGCAAGAAGAAATAGCCAACATCATCACGAAGAGACGATGGAGATGGCTTGGGCATGTGCCGCGAAAGGAAGCAAATTCTATCACCAAAATGGCACTTCTGTGGACACCGGATGGACGGCGCAAGCGAGGCAGACCTAAGGCAACCTGGCGGAGAACGATCGAGGCAGAGATAAAATCCTTCAATCACTCTTGGGGAACTCTCGCAAAGATGGCCCAGGACAGACAGGGCTGGAGATCCTTTGTGGCTGCCCTAAGCACCAGTGGGTGCAGCAGGAAATAGTAGTCTTCACCAAAAACAGTGTGCATATTTATTTACTAGGCTTTGTTCATATTTTGGGGTTGATTGAACCTATTTAGAGCCATTTGAAAGCTCTTACTGGCCGTGGATATGCACAACGAGGTATTGTTTACCACCACGACCTACTTTCCACTCCATGTGTGGTTTCGCGGGTTCCTCTCTATACGCACATACTCCCTGATAAAATCCTATTGCTGCCGGGGGAGGGTGCCGGGTGCCCTGCCAATTGTTCTTAGCTGCAAACTGCCTTCATACAAACTAGTTGGCCTTCTGACTCGGGGAATACATAGACCTGATTTTTAATGTTGAGTTTCGACCACCAATGTGTAAATTGAGGCGCAGAACGAAATTTCCCGTCATACTTTTTAATTCTACTCAAAGAGAATATGACTTTTTTTTCCGGTTCTTGTGTTCACCTCAGTTGAGGTCCAAAATCAACGAAAGTATTAAAAATATAGCGAACTTCAAGACCTCTTAAATATGTCCACCTACACCCTTATGTCTTTCTATGCGTAATATGATATTTTGTAGAATTTCAGAGTCAGCGTCGAAAAAGCCTTTCATGATTACATTCGAGTCTTACTTCCTTTACAGTCTGATTTATAATTTGGAGTTTGCACTGATCTGGATGTCTCTAGATATATTTGATAATCTTTCAGTTTAGTGGGATTTCCGGGGCCAGAAATGTATGCGCATTGTGAGATCTATAGACCATTTTAATTTACCGTCCTCCATATCACATGATTTGCAAACAAAATGGTGGCGTGTCCCACTTGTAGGGCGAAGCGGTGGACAACGGTCGAACGATGCCATCCTTTTGTTGGGCACCCAACTGTACAAACCCGTTACGTGCTGGTTCTGGCATAAAAATGTATCTTTGCTTTGAATGTGCACATATTCAGATGCCATCATCAAGGCAAGTTGAGGTTTTTGCCCTACACGGTGCTTTTCGAAGCCGTGCGGCTCCCCGCAGACAACCGTAACGCGGAAGTTGAAAAGGTCTATAGCACGACTGTAGGTTATAGTAGATCAAAGAGAGGGAAAAGAGAAAGAGAGAGAGGGCGAAAGAAAAAGAGGGAGGAAGGAAGAGAGAGAGAAAGAGAGAGAAAAGAGAGAGAAAGAGAGAGAAAGAGAGACAGACAGAAAGAGAGAAAGGAAGAGAGCGAGAAAGTGTGTGTGTGTGTGAGAAAAAGAGAGACTAATGACCACCATAATTATGACAATCAATTATACAAGGGCCTAATCATTGAAAGAAACAGCCTGCCTTACCACATAATAGTCAGCACTTCCACGTAAGGACATATCAAACGTGTTTCAAGCATCACGGAACAGCGGGCGACAGGAGGGTTAAACGGCTACTTACCGCTGCAGTTGGAAACGCCCCAGGAAGTCACACCAGCCAGGTACTGTTTGTTACTGCCACACATCATGGGACCGCCACTGTCACCATTGCAAGCGCTGGGGCGATTGCCAGATGAGCCTGGGAATGAAACAGCTCGTTTAAGAATGGCCGCTATCAAAGAAACAATCCTGTATGTTTGAAATAGTGTCACCCAGTTTCTAAAACCTATAACGGGGGATAAGTTGGTCTAGAGGCAAGGTGTTTGCCTCTCGTGCCGAAGGTACTGTGTTCGGTTCTCGGTCGGTGCAGGCGTATTGGAAATTTGGGGGAATTTCCTGTCCCTGATCTTATGGCAGGTAGGATCGATCACCTAGTCTTCTCGGATAAGGACGAAAAATTCGGACGGCCGCTTTCCACGTTGAGTAAGTTAAAGATACTTTGACAGTTGGAAGTCGAGAAGAGCAGGCCGAACAAGGCCGCTGCTCGGTCAAAAATTCTATAAAAAAAAACAACCAAACAAACTAATCCATACCACAAAAACACTCAGAGACAAAAAGAAGGGGAAAAAGGCAAGAAAAAAAATGGCAATGCCGGCAATCCTCCTAAAATAAAGACCTAAACACAGGGCCTCAGGTCGTGACTCAAGGACTGACCAATGAAAACAGGCGGGTCACGGTTACGAAACAAAACGAAGTCAATTTTTACTATTATAAGTACCATTCATCTTCCATAATTATGTGAGAGGAGAAAATCAATGACTACCGTTTATTAAAAAAATGAAGATGAAAATGATTGACTTTATTTGTAGTCTTCCAACGCTATTACAGTAAGAACGGGAGAGATGCCAGTCACTGCTGATCTTTTAACAGGGGCAGCAGCTTGAAGAGGTCTTAGAAAACAGGACATTTTTTTTTAAATCCAAAAAAGACATCAAATTCAAGCAAAAGGGGGGTACCATCTTCAAATGGATAAAAACCAATTTTCTGCACATTTGTAGTCAACACAGAAAGGTTTAGAGAGTGGTATACATACTGAACCGTCAAAAAAAAAATGCCCATGACTCAAAATCGGTTGGGTGACCCCAAAATCACCCACACAGCCTATCGCCCATGCTCTTAATTATCGATTTGAGCAGATGGGTCACATTCGAAGGGTATTTGCCATAATTATTGTTCTATGCGACATTTTGCCGATTTTGAGGTTCTGTCATGAAAGTGGCTCTCTCACTTCTAATTTCATCATGTATAAGTGTCATTCCAGTCCGTTAAAAACTTTTCGAGACTTGTGTTTGAGACGTAATGTTTTATGCGTTTTAGCCCTTTAGCATACCAAACTTCAGACCCCATTTTCTCGAAAAAGCAAAAATGCACCTACAACAATAATATGTGGCAAATACCCGACGATGTAACCATTCGATGTTAAGTAGTGCCGATAACGTTTCCAATGGACAGCATAATAAGAACTTTTTAAAATGAATGGAAGAAGGTGATAATTAGGAAAACAGTGAAATGGGGAGTGGGGTGGAGAAAACCGGATGAATAGGAAAGACAAAGAAGGATGAAAAGCCATCGCAGAGGGAGAAAACGGAATGAGGGGGACACAGAAAAGACGATGCTCTGCAGTGGCGTAGCCTGGGTTGTCAGAGCCCAGGGCAAGGCTTGTATTGCCCTCCCTGACCCGCGGACTGTTGCCCCATGGCAATGTTTATTTGCCCCCCCCCCCCCACTCATGTTGAAAACTGTGTAGAATATGTTTCGAACATTAGGAGATTTTCTGTGCGCAGAAAAATTTATTTCTAATTATTTTGCCCCCCACCCCCCTCACGCTACGCCACTGACGCTCTGTACTGTAATAGGAAAAAGTTCCAAATTCTCTAGACGATCAGATCATACATACCGTATCTTTCAAAAACGCAAATGTGGTTGCTGTTGATGGAATTTCCCCAGTATCCAGCACAGGCGGAGTTGGTGATTTTAGTAATCAAAGCCTCTTTCAGGTGGACAGCTGCACTGCTACTGTCACTTCCGTCCGTTCTTCCCCAGCCAGTGATGACACATTCGCTATCGGCATAGGAACTTCCCTTTGGTGCAAGTGTGGCTGGCTTTAATTTAGGAGAAGAAAAAAAAAGCGGATTAACAATAGAGATTTAAAACCAGTGGCGGACCTACGTTTTGGGGATCCGGAAGCTTGCACAGTAACGACGCCCTTGGCAACCCACAACAATAGGACAGCATCCAAAATTCATTCATTAAAAAGCTTCTTCAATGCCCTCCAGGATTAGGGGCCCTGAGGCCTTAAGCTTCGTTAGTTTCATAGTACATCCACCACTGACTGTTCAAAACAGACGAAAGCGGAAGGTACTCCAGTACACACTGAACCCGTGCTATTAATACATACTAAATACATGGCCAGTTCTGATTTCGTAACCCAGAACAAAATTCCACTTCAGCTAAGATTATACTCGTATCTAGTTGGACACTGCTGTAGGTCTGGGCAACGTGGTCTCGTAAATTTATGACACTGGTGCCACGTCATATTATCAAAACCACAGCAAATCTGTAGGGTGGCAGTAAGGTTTGAGGCAAAGTCAAAATATGGCAAAAAGAAAAGACAAAATGTAGGTAGTAAAACCTCGAGTCAGAAATGAGACCAAAAATGACACAATAAATAAACGGGGAAGGCAAAGGAAATCCTTTGCGTTGTATTGTATCGTTTTGCTATTATCTATTAGGGAAGGCTTTGATACCAGGGTGGTCTCACGATCGGACTCCACACTTAAATAAGAAGAAGTACAAGAAATATATCAATCAGACGAACAATAATGATGGTTTTAAAATAATTCAAATTGCTTCTTTCTTCATTACTTTTAAGACAATAAATTTCGGTGTCTTCATCGTGTGCAACCCGGAATCGCAACACAGGGGAAATAACTAATACAATTAAGAATAGTTTCCGGTGAGGAGTTGCACCCGCTTTTATTTTCCAATGCAACCGGACCAAACCAAGTTTGAATTGCTGCCAATCTAGTCTGGATCAAAGTTTAACTTGAATTACTGGTGTACTTTTCTTGAAAACAACGGGTTACAGGCGGAAATCTGATTCATGGGTAGGATGAACAGTATTTCACGCTGAGTTACTGATTAAAATATTAAATTGTATTTAAAAATATTATTAACTAAAATATACCACTGTACACATATTATTTAAGTTGCGACTTGAGCACAGCTCATTACTTTTCGTTTTATATTATAATATGTTCATTGTTTCCACCCCAAGAGTCCAAACACAGTGCCTACGTTTTGTTTCGCTTTCGGCAGTTTGTTTGTGAGGATATCTGATTATCCGCGCCTGCATCCATAACCAGAATTCTCAAATTCCTCTGGTTTTTTGTTGCTTTTTTTTGCCAACTGCGAGAAGATCCGGTGTAATGGAGAGCCTCTACACGCTCAAGCGAGCAGGACGAGTCCGCTTGATCAAGCGTTAAAGTAAAGCGATTAAAATGCCTTGCTTCCTTTCTTATGATAACTAATCACGATTATGTAACTGCTGGCATTCAAATGATTAAAGTAGAATAATAAATATGGTAGAGTAGTATTTATCTGAGTTTTTTTAAAACACATCTGCGAGTTCGACTTTCAACATTTTGAAGAGAAAAAAAGGATTCGATAGCGACCTTCTGAAGGGCGCCGAACAAGCTTAGTTAAGTCAAATCAGTGCGTATTATGACATGATTTTCAAGTCCTCAGATATAAACATTGCTGTTTCAAACGCCTTACCTGAACATTGTTGTTGTAAGTGATAGCTGAGCTCAGATAAATAACAGCAATATCGTTAGGGTAGCCAGGTGAGTTAGCACTGTATCTGTCGTGTTTGATATATCTGGAAAGACTCTTAGATTGTTGGTAATTGGTCGTTTCGGTTATTTTGAGAGCTCCGACGACAATCCTCAAGTAGTTGGTTGGCTGATTGTCAACACAGTGGGCTGCTGTCACCAGCTGTATGTCAATGATACAGAAAAGAAATTTAATGCAGGTATCAAAATTAAGTTTATAAATTGTTTTCTAACCTGGAAGGTAAATCAGGATAAATTCACTTTTTGCCAGAGTATTCAACGGTGCTGGGAGACAGACATAAAAGTAGACAGAGAAGTGAAAAGAAAGACCGATGAACAGACTAGGATAGATAGACAGACAGATAGAAAAGTAAGCTAGTAGAAAGACCTGCACATGCAAACAAGCAGATAGGTAGATAGCTGGACAAAGAGACGAGCAGACAGATAGACAGATAGGCAGCTCGCAAGCAGGCAGGCAGGCTGGTAGATAGATAGATAGATAGATAGATAGATAGATAGATAGATAGATAGATAGATAGATAGATAGATAGATAGATAGATAGATAGATAGATAGATAGATAGACAGACACACGGATAGATAGACAGACAGACAGACAGGTAGATAGATAGATAGATAGATAGATAGATAGATAGATAGATAGATAGATAGATAGATAGATAGATAGATAGATAGATCCTGTCCCTGTTCCTTTGGTAGGTAGTATCGAGCACCTAGTCTTCCCGGATAAGGTAGATAGATATAATCTTTATATTAACAGTATTATGTGTAGATTTCCTGTGACATATTTATGGCAGTTTTATGGTAAAATTGCTTTGGTCAAACCTTGGTAGGACTGATGATCGTAGCACCACAAATGTGGAACCAGCCAGTTGAGTAGAAACGTTGAAGAGATGCCTGGTGAGGGTGGGCATACAGATCGGCCGGGTCACCATTGACAATGCGCTTGTCGGGATAGGCCAGGCAGGCAGCTGAAACCACACACAATATTCAGTTTATTAAGAGATTTTGACCCAGGGTGTTCGAAACGGTGATAAAACCTCCAGGTCACTACTGCGGAAATAAAACAGGGACACGTTGGTTTAGAGGCGAGATGTTCGCCTCCACATGCCGAAGTTACCGGGGTCAATGGCCCCGGTCGGTGCAGGCATGTTGGAAATTTAAGGGGGGGGGGGGGAATTCCTGTCCCTGTTCCTATGGTAGGTAGTACTGAGCACCTAGTCTTCCCGCATAAAGACGAAAAATTCGGGTGCACGTTGCGCACGTTAAAGTCACCTTGGCTGTTGGAAGTCAAGAAGACCAGGCCTGATACCGCTGCCCTGGCAAAATCAAAAAACAACAACTGATCCCCCACCCCCCCCCCCCCCCCGGATCAAACAAAGTCACAAAATACAAATACCAATACAAAGACAAATATAACTACAACCAAAAACAAGAACAGGAAATATAAAATTTAAGAAAAAACAGAAAAAGAGAGGTGCAGAAATCCTCCAGGGGAAATAAAAGCCAGAGCAGCAACTATAGGACCCCATTACAACCGTTGGATGAAGACGCTGTTAGTGGAATGATTGTCTTGACTGAATCCTGTAGGGTACGGTAGGTGGAAAGATGAGGGCGCACTGCATTTCTCACTACCTGACAGAGCTGAGCTCTCTAGTTGTTCGAGTACTATCAGTATTATCAGCCAGATTTGGGACACTGTTCATGGCAATTTTTGTCCTGCTTACAATTGATTCATTATAGATATACAACGCTTAAAGCGTATTCCAAACTAATTGTTTGTATATAGAAATGGTGTCTCCGTATGGCACTAAATACAGATTTTTGCTGGAGAGGGAGAGAGAAAGGGAGAGACACAGAGAGAGAGAGAGAAAGAGAGAGAGAGAGAGAGAATATTGCGACTGCCACGGAAATTTTCTTAACGATACTTCTTGGGTTTTCACGAAGAATATGTTTAGGATTATTTTCGACAAGCTTGCCATAACATGGGTGTCTCTGCTTCCATGGCAGCTTCAAGCTCAAGTTCGACTTAAATACAGTAGTGAAAAAAGGCGTCATTCATTAGAAAATTTCCAAAGTTAAACTCTACCTCTACCACGCGGCGTTTTCATTAATAAACCATTCGCCGCGCGTTATTCTCACTATTGTATGTTCACAAAACAAAATGCCCAGTGAGCAGATAAATGTCATTTCAAACAAAAGGTCGCCTCGACTGCTGACTAGGTACGTAGCTCATAAAAGTACGAAGTGTATGCATGCAGTAAGATCCCATCTGATAAACAAACAAACTAATGAATACATTAACTTAAAGGAACTGGAAGTTCAAGTACATCCTTTATAAATGACTAGTTGGCCTGCTGTCTCGGGTATTACACAGATGTGATTTTTAAAGTTGAGTTTCGAACACCAATGTGTAAACTGAGGCGCAGAACGAAATTTCCGGTCATACTTTTTAATTCTACCAGAGGCTCAATGTGGAAACACTTTCTTCTATTGAACGGTTTAACGTCTCTCTTCTTTTTTTCTGACTCAAAATGTCGCCACACTTTCATCTGTCCAACTCAGTGGTGGCTCAAAATTAACGAAAGCTTTAAAAACATGGAAGTGTATATCCGTACAACATGTTGTGTGGATATGGACAGTGCATATCTGTACAGTATGTTTACCAAAAGCGCGACTGGTGAAGGTTTGCTGAAACGAAACTTTGTATGGTGTTCACGAATTTAAAGTGACAACACATGGAATAGTCAGATGGACCTGGGGGCGTGAGGGTCTAGTCAGTTTGTATCAATGGGCGGTAGTCAGATTGACTAATCAGGCGAAAAGGGGTTGGGGTAGCCATTGGTGATCGACGTACACTCAAGTATATTATTAGCGCAGATCACGCAATCTCCGAGCAGAAGTCGGATTGTTTTGCTACTAAGCCGATTCATAATTTTAACAAATTAACAAGGTCAGTAATATAGTATTCCGGTGTGTGTTCTACGCCATCGAATTGTGTGCGTTGTACGGATATGATTGTCCATATCCGTACAACATGTTGCCACACTTTCATCTGTCCAACTCAGTGGTGTCTCAAAATTAACGAAAGCTTAAAAAACATGGAAGTGTATATCCGTACAACATGTTGTGTGGATATGGACAGTGCATATCCGTACAGTATGTTTACCAAAAGCGCGACTGTTGTACGGATATGCGCTTCCTAAATTTATAGCTAACCTCAAGACCTTTTCAAATGTGCCCACGTACACCTTTACGTCTTTCTATGCGTAGTATGACATTTTGCAGAATTTAGAGCTCGGCGGTTCAAAATCCTTTCATGATTACATTGGCGGCCTTACTTCCTTTATTATTTGATGCAGAACTGAAAACAATACCCATAAACAGATTTACCGCGGGCAAATGTCGGCCATCTCAACGATATTTATGTTAAATAACTTACCCACGAGGCAAAGGAAAACGATAGCAGTCTTCATGATTTCAGCAAAATTGCGAGATCCTTTTCGTTCCAGGTACCGTTTGGATTTCTTGGCGTCTCAAATTCGGTAGAACCAGAGGTGACGAATCTACCTTGGAAACCTTGGCTATTTATACATATGATGGTTGTTGTTTTTTTTGCAACAATTGCACACAGTCGATTGTTTAATTACTGTACCATTAAAAACATTATGATTATATTGGCCATAGGTGAAATAAGCCAAAACATAATCAATTGTGATCAATCAAGAAGATTTATGCTCCCGTTATTGTTCCTTACAACATGCTCATAAACTCATAATTATCGTCTAATCGCTGTACTTTCTTGGCATGCCATAAAGTAAATGAGAGGAAAACCTAAGATATTAGCAGTCACGAGCTAACAGTTGGTTTTTTTATATTTTACAGGTTCGGCTGTTCAAATTCTCACATTTACTGCAGTTTCCAGCATCCATGAGAGCAGTACTGTATCTCAAGATCTTGAGAGGCCCAGGGAACGAACATAGGGTGGGTGGCGCGCAGTTGATGGTTACGACCCACAGAAGGCCAGTGAAAAGTATCCATTTTAGTGACATATCGAGGGCTATTTGCCATATTGTATGCCATATTTTGCGGATTTTAAGATTTTATCATGGAATTGGATCTCTCACTCTTAATTTGATTACGTATGTGTCACTTGGGTGTATTTTTCGTGGGGATTTTTTTGCAGTTTTCGATTTTGAAGCATACTGAACAAAACCCTGATTTTAGGCAATCTTCAAATTTTCAGCCTTCTTTATCTGGAAAAGGCAAGAATGCACATACAACAATGTGGAAAATACCTTACGGTTTGATCAACAATGTGGAAAATACCTTACGGTTTGATCAACAATGTGGAAAATACCTTACGGTTTGATCAACAATGTGGAAAATACCTTACGGTTTGATCAACAATGTGGAAAATACCTTACGGTTTGATCAACAATGTGGAAAATACCTTACGGTTTGATCAACAATGTGGAAAATACCTTACGGTTTGATCAACAATGTGGAAAATACCTTACGGTTTGATCAACAATGTGGAAAATACCTTACGGTTTGATGCACTAAGCAACAACGGGAAGAATATCTGTGCCACCAAATGATAGCCAAGTTTTTCAAAACAGACAGTCATCAGATTTCCTCACCTCCTACATGTGCACTGTCTCAGCTCACTGGCCTTCAATGGCGTACTTGTAATATTATTAAAACGCTGGTACAATGGAAAATTAAACGCAATTTACATATTTTTAAATTACAAGGATGATTTGTAATTAAGACCAAAAAAATAAATAAATAAAATATTTCACCTAATTCGTAAGAAATTTACTGAGTTTTACTATGTTATTGACCTAATATTTCACTATACTATTTCCATCCTGTGTTAGCAGTGAAGGCGGCTAGAGTCTCCACTGGACACACAACATACAGGCCTAACCTACAAATCTGCAGTATGGACTAACGCCTCATTATTTTGCAAATGTACGTCTTGTACATACACGGTTCCTTGGTGACACATAAGATCAGGTATTAAATGTGTTACATTTTCATTTTCAATCAAATTTGATTGCAAAGCAAAAAGAACAAACTTCAAATAGACAGCTACGAAAACAAGAAAAGGACCCCTAATGTGGGAAAGGGGGGGGGGGTGGCATAATTTCACAGAGCTGTTTTTTCTACTTCTTCTTCTTTTCTTTCTTTTTAAATTTTCCTCTCCTGTTCACTTTTCTAAATATCAGGTCAAAACCTCGTTACAAAGCATTCCTCAACGTGTAGCATTCATTCTTACCAAGTTTAACTAACTGTATCACTTACGCGAAATTATCTAGTTTTAACTTACAATTGAAGGGGCTGGAATTAAAAGTAGTCTAAGTGTCATTAGCACCTAGATCCCTCCTTATTCTAACCTCAATATAAATTGAGGGGATGAGAATTAGAAGGAATCTTAAGTGCTAAGTGCTGCATTGGCATTTAGACCAGTTCTAATTTTAACCTCTTCATTTGTCTTCATAATGTCGTTCATTTATTAATTTATTTTGCCAACAGGTTGTGCTCTCAACTTTGAAAGCCAACATGTCAGTGCCCAACTGTTTGTTTGTTTGCCTGTCTGACTGTCTGTCTGTCTGTCCGATCCTATTAATCTTTTTACATTGGATTGGTCTGTTTTCCTGCCCGTCTAAGCTACAGCTCAACATCTCCTCCCCTCCCCCCCCCCCATCGAGCGTCCCCCCTTTTCTCTATCTCTTCCTCCCCCCCCCCGAGCGCTGTCTCTCCCCTCCCCGTCCCTTTCCCTCTCTCTTTCTCTCTCTTCCCCCTCTCTCTCCCCTCCTTCTCTTCCTCTTTCTGTCTCTTTCCCTCTCTCTCTCCTTCTCTCTCTCTCACCATCTCTCTCTCTCCTCCTCCTCTCTCTCCTCTCTCTCCCTCACACTTTTTTCCCCCCTCTGTCTCTCTCACACACACACTCTCATAATAATTATCTTTATAACCGAAGGCGTAACGTGACAAAAGCCTTCCAGCAGTCACTGGTGAGACTGATAGTGTCGTAAAGTACAATAACAAACATCATAACGGCAATAGCCCTTGTAATGTTTTTGCGCCGTATTTGGTCTCTCAAGAACAGAGAGAAACATAAAACAATTACATAAAACATGTTGATTTCCCACATGCCCGAGAAGTCCAAAAAAATTGTCACGAATGAAGGACCTAAAAAATTACTGACGTTTTTTTGTTTTTTTTTTCTAGTTTTTTTTTTCTTGCTTTAATTACAGCGAAAACTCGGCTTCAGCTGAGACATTTCGTTCGTGGTCTTGTACACTAAATTCTTGCTCTAGATACACTGTACTTTTTTTTCTTCCATACACTATTTGTCTCTTCCTTGTCTAACACTGTAATTACTGAGATTTGCCCGGACGAAGGGTACGGGATCGGACAATTCCACTGGATAGACAAAGCAACAGTGGGCACAATGCTACAAGCCTTTGGGCAATCAACCCCTACAGACCGACTACTCTTGTTTTGTTAAAATAATTTTTTGTTCTAGTTTACACTGGGATAGGCTGATTTAAACGACTCGACGTGCTCGCTGCTAAAATTATAACACAGGAATGCCCTGCTGCTTGTTGTGGGAATTATTTCGGTTTGCCGAGACAGATGTGGAGAGGGTAGAAAGTGACGGGCGGTGTAGTGGCTGGAGGGGGGGGGGGGGGAGGGCGGAGACGGGGAGCGCAACGTTTAAGCCTGTATAAAACTATGACCTAGGCATGGCATAATTCGGAGTAGGGTATAATTCAAACAAGAAACACTTTTTCTGTGTGTCCATAATACGTATTTCTCTCAAGGAGAGAGAGGGATGAAATAATCTGAACTTATCGAATGTTTTCCAAAGTGCAGACAGTATTTAATATAGGAGGTGCTTTGTTATGAAACCTGAATAGCTTGGATGCGGAGAAGGGACAAAATGGTGGATGAACAATCTAATGGAAGATGACAGAATAGAGAATGCGAACTGTAAGGAGGAAAACACATTATGAACATGTTTCTTGGTGAACAGGACAAAGTAAGCTTGTACGATACACTTGTTTGTTGATGAGTAAGCAGACAGGCAGGCACACAGACAAAAACAGGTAGGAGACAGACAAACAGACAGGCTGGCAGGGAGACCGGCAAGCAAGCGGACAGACAGGCAGCCATGCAGACAGACAGGCAGACAGACGAACAGGCGAGCAGACAGACAGGCAGCCATGCAGACAGACAGGCAGACAGACAAACAGGCAAGCCGACAGACAGACAGGCAGACAGACTGACAGACGGTCAGAGGGAGAGAGAAAGACACAGAGAGTGACAGACAGGCAGAGAGTGGTGAAGGCTCGTAGCCTATGATAAATATAAAGAAAATGAGATACAGCTTAATAAAAACAGTGCAAACATAACGTATAGAAGATGGAAACTCGGGCAGGAACATAAACATACAGACAGACAGACAGACAATCACCGCCTGTATTTTCTGTTTTCAGTTCATTTCAGTTTTATTGCTGCACCAAAAATTCTTCCTTCAGTATCCATGTCTTTTGTGACAAGTGACGTCACGTTAACAAATCCTCTATCCTTGCAAGTAAGTTGTCGATTGGTCGTTCTAATGTACTCCACACTTGTTCCACTCATACAAAATACGTGACTAAATTCCACTAGGTTTGAATCGTAGTGAAAATTTTGTAAATAAAGGTCGATTTTCGTGACTATGAATATTACAAGATTATACATTTCTTGGGGCCCCAGTATTTACCTCAACTAGCGCATGCGCGTTCCTTGTACAGTATAGGCCTAACTTTGAATAGACCCCATTGGTCAGACCCCATGAAACATACACAGTCACCCACTCAGATGAATATATGCTTCATGGTCCAAACCCGAACTCTGTTTCTGGGCAAAGCTAGAAAACCTGTTAAAATAATGAATGATTGCAATGTGGTCAGCCAAGCGATCGTCGACAACAGTCATGCTAAGGGGGCTAATCCATCTATCCTGCTAGTTTAAAATTAACTATATTACTTCCCTTGGTTCATTGACTCCAGGACACTGAAACTTGTCAAACGACGGGTTGCGAATCCGCCAAGTTGTTGCCATTCTCCTTCTCTATAGTTCTTCTTTCTTTTTGTATTCCTCTCCTTTTCTTTCTTTTTTTCTCTTCTCTCCATTTGTTTCTCTTTTTATATTTCTCTCCTTTTTGTCGCCTGAAGGATATCGCCTGCGAGTTATTTTGGACAGCACACTGTCAGTGGAATGTCGTATTAATCATATCTCGAAAGTTGCCTTTTTTAGAATTCAGAAGGATTGCCCAAATAAGGTCTTATCTAACTATGGATGCTACAAAAACTCTAGTGTCAGTTTTCATTGCATCCAGGGCGGATTGCTGTAACTCACTGCTGGTAGCCATTCCAAACATTAAACTAAAAGCAGAAGTCGCTAGTTGTTTAATATTTTACAAAAAATTAAATTAAACAAGCATGTAACACCTATGTTATGAGAACTCCGCTGGCTGACGGTACATGTTGGCGTGGAGTATAAGTTATTATTAAGTTATTACCCTTCTATTCCTGGTGGCAATGAATGGGACATAATTCTTTTTGCAATTTAACTAAAACTGAGTTTCTTCCCTTTGAATATAATTCCTCTTGACTGCCTTTGTAATGAAGTGCCGCTCTCGGGGATGCTGAATACAAGATGAAGATGAAGAGGCACAGAATAGACTTACTAAGAAAGGTACTATTAATATGTTCAGCAAAATGGGACGACGTGAGAAAGTTTTATGTCACCGCCCGTTCACACCAGAAATCCGCGTCCGCCAATCAGTTTTTTTTTAAACCTTTGGTGGAGGATGGGCGTTCACACCACATATCCGCAGCCATCGCTGTCCCGGAAATACATGTACTTACACCATAGACACCAAAACAAAGAGAAATTCATCCTTGTGTTGCCGAAAATCATACAACCATGAGAATTGTGAAAAAGCACTAACGGATATTGTAAAAATACGTGCTACGTGTAAAAATGGAATTTGGCTGGGCCTGGGAAGGATGCGCCCGTGCAGATGCGGGGCTCTCTTGTAGAAGAGGGACAGCAGAGAATACATCTGACGTGATACTGCGTGTCGTAAGAGGCGACTAAAGGTGCAAAGGTCCTGGTCTCCCGAGAAGAGCCAGTTGGCGGTGGGCCAACTACCCACCCTGTAAAAATAAACCAGTTACAGAAACACAAGCAAATACTTCAAATCAGTCTTTTATCTTGGGAGAAGGGGGAGCATCTGCACCTGTAGATTCAATGAAGGACAATGGACAAAGCCGAAAGGACGCCACTGGCCCGACTGCTCCTTCATCAAGCAAGTCACTCCGGATTGCGTCGTGGAATGTCCGCTCCATGTATGAAGCAGGAAAGAGTGCCCAGGTTACAATGGAGATGAGGCGATACAGACTGCACATACTTGGAGTTAGCGAGACCCGCTGGATACAGTCCGGACTGAAACAACTTAATACTGGGGAAAAGATTTTGTATTCTGGAAGGGAGGACAAAAAGCATACAGAAGGAGTAGCGATCATCTTGAGCAAGCACGCCCAGAGGTCACTGAGGGGATGGGAACCCTATGGAAGGAGAATTATATTGGCATCATTTACTACTAAGAACAAGAACATCAACATGAACATTGTGCAGATATACGCCCCAACAAATGAAGCAACCGATGAGGACAAGGACGATTTCTACAACCAGCTTCAGGAAATAGTTGACACACTGCCAAGAAAAGATGTGAACATTATAATGGGAGATGCCAATGCCAAGATAGGACAGGACAATACTGGGTATGAGGACATTATGGGGTGCAATGGTTTAGGACAAATGAATGAGAATGGAGAGCGGTTTGCAAGTTTCTGCGCATTTAACAGCTATGTGATTGGAGGTTCAGTATTCCCACACAAGAGGATCCATAAGGCCACTTGGATTTCACCGGATGGAGTAACTGAAAATCAGATTGACCACTTTTGCATCACCCGACGATTCAGACGCTCACTAGAGGATGTCATAGTACAGAGAGGAGCAGATGTTGGATCTGACCATCACATGCTGCTGGCAAGACTCAAACTCCGCCTCAAGAAACAAGGTACCAGAGCAGGAACAAAGAGGAGAAAGTTTCAAGTGAGCCTTCTGGATGGAGACAAGAAGGAAGAGTTCCAGCTGACACTGAGGAATAGATTCAAACCCCTTGTTGACCTCGAAGAGACAGTAGATTTGGAGACTCACTGGGCTAAGGTAAAAGGAGTATTTACATCGACATGTCAGGATATTATTGGGGAAAAGAAAGTGGAACACAAGGAATGGATCAGTCAAAAATCACTGGACTTGATAAGGATAAGAAGAGACCTAAAAGAACGGGTAAATGCAAGTCGTACAAGAAGCTCAAGAGTTGGTAACCAGGAAGAGTACCGAGCATCAGCTAAAGAGGTCAAAAAATCAATTAAAAAAGACAAAGAGGAGTTCATAGGAATGTTAGCAGAGAAAGCAGAGAAGGCAGCAACAGGAGGACACATGAGGATCCTCTACCAGACTACAAAGACTCTTGCTGGAAAATATGGAAAACCTGAAGTTCCTGTCAAGGATTACAACAGGAAGGCTATTTTTGGAAAGGAAGCTCAGGCAAAAAGATGGATAGAGCATTTTAACAGCCTCTTGAACAGACCTCCACCAAGCAACCCACCCGACATTCTACCCGCAAGAAATGATTTACCGATCAGTTGCGACCCTCCGACTAAAGCAGAGATTAATGATGCCATAAAGCAGTTAAATCGAGGCAAGGCAGCTGGACCAGACCAGATCCCACCAGAGGCGCTGAAGGCAGATGCTGCTGGGGCTGCAGAGGGTCTGCACTCACTATTCTCGAGGATTTGGATCGGAGGCAAGTTTCCAAAGGACTGGAAGGAAGGACACCTCGTGAAGCTCCCAAAAAAAAGGGGACCTCAGCAATTGTAGTAACTACAGAGGAATCACACTTCTCTCCATCCCAGGAAAGGTCTTCAATCGGATTATTCTCAAGCGAATACAGAATGCAACAGACCAAAAACTTCGCGAGGAGCAAGCTGGTTTCAGGAGTAATCGATCAACCACCGACCAGATCGCCACGCTGAGAATCATAGTAGAGCAGTCGCTAGAGTGGAACTCCCAACTGATAGTGAACTTCCTTGACTACGAGAAGGCCTTTGATAGCATCGATAGAGAAACACTGTGGAGAATATTGAGACATTATGGAATCCCAGAGAAGATGGTGAATCTTATCAAGAGCATGTACGAGGGGACAAGTTGCAGAGTCGTACATGATGGTGAGCTTACTGACAGCTTTGATATCAAGACTGGTGTTAGGCAGGGTTGTTTGCTGTCCCCATTTCTGTTTATCCTGGTGATTGATTGGCTTATGAAAGAAACCACCAGTGGAGGAAGAAATGGCATACAATGGACCCCATGGACACAGCTGGACGATCTAGATTTTGCAGATGACTTGGCACTATTGTCGCACACACACGACCAGATGCAAGCAAAGACTACAGCTCTAAACAAAATTTCAGAATCTATTGGATTGAGGATACATCCCGCGAAGTCGAAGGTCCTAAAAATTGTTGCACCCCTAAGCGAACAAGTCACAGTAGGAGATCAACCACTGGAAGATGTAGAGTCCTTCTGCTATCTTGGTAGTATCATTGACAATAAGGGAGGAACAGAGGCAGAAGTCAAAGCACGAATTGGAAAGGCACAGGCAGCTTTCACATCCTTAAGCAAGATTTGGAGAACCAAGGATATATCTCTAAAAACAAAGCTGAGGATATTCAACTCGAACGTGAAGTCAGTCCTGTTGTATGGATGTGAGACCTGGAATGCGTCCCAGGCCTGCATAAAGAGAATCCAAGTTTTCATCAACAGATGTTTGAGGAAGCTACTTAAGATCAGATGGACAGACAGGGTGAGCAATGAAATTGTATGGAAAAGAACAAGACAGAGCCCAGTCAGAGAGGAAATTGGTAGGAGGCGATGGAGATGGATCGGCCACACTCTCAGGAGGCCAGGAAACAGCATCACGAAGAAGGTATTGGACTGGAATCCCCAGGGCAAGAGATCAAGAGGAAGGCCGCGCGGAACGTGGAGAAGAGCCAGAGAAAATGATGTGCAACGAAGCGGAAAGACTTGGAATAATGTAAAGAGGCTGGCCCATGATAGAGAGGGATGGAAGGTGTTTGTTGGTGGCCTATACCCTGATCCAGGGTGAGAAAGGCAATGATGATGATGATGGGAAGGATGAATGACAATAGATGGACAAAACGCTGCACTAAATGGCAACCAAGGACTGGATCAAGAACAAGAGGACGACCAGGAAGAAGGTGGCAAGACGACATAAAACAGAGTGGAGGAGCATCGTGGATGAGGAAAACAGAGAGAAAAGAATGGAAATCATTGTCGGAGGGCTACGTCCTGCAATAGATGGACAATGCCTACGTGATGAAAAAACAAAAAGTGTCAGAAAGACATAGGTAAGGAAAAAAACAGTCAAAGAGCCGCGGAATGAACATCAGAGACCAGGAACAGAGCGAGAATGTGAAAAAGAGGATGTGCATATATTAAAGAGAATGAGGATTTGAGACAGAGAAGAGAAGATAGGGTAGTGGACAGGTCGAGACAAACAGAACTATGAGAAGGAGGGAGAATATTACAGGGTAAGGAGCCGAGTGAGGGAGTTAAGGACAGAGGGAGGGAGAGAGAGAGTATGTGTGTGTGAGAGAGAGAGAGGAAGAGAGACAGACAGAAAGACAGACAGACAGAGGATGAAGAAGAAAGAAAGACGTGCAGAAATGATTAGGAAAGAAAGCTAATAGAGACAGAAAGGGGAGGGGGAATAGACTGACAGACAGTCAGACACAGATAGACAGAAGAAAGAGAGAGAGAGAAAGAAAGAGAGAGAGGTGGGGGGAGGAGAGAGAGAGAGAGAGAGAGAGAGAGAGATCACATTTACCTCCACACATTCACGAATCTCCCAAACAATGAACACCATGAACAACTGACAAAGGAAATAATTTACAAACTAATTTTATTTTCTTGCACAATCAAGTGGTTAATGATGATACATATATAATCAGATGGATGTAGTATGCTGATGAGGTAAATGTTTAAACAAAAGATCGAAAATATCTGGCTTAGCCAACTATAATTATTGAAATAAAGTACACAGAATAGCAAATGACGATACGTGATAAAACATGTAGAGCAGTTCATGGCGACCTGAGGTAGGGACTCATATATAATAAACATAATTCAATGGTATTGGATGTACGGAACTTAAAATAATGAAGGAAAGAAATAATTACACAAGTCAAAATTTTACTTTCTTGTGCAATTTTCGTATGGTATTTGGATGTGTAGATAGATAACATAATCAGGGCCGTGATGACATCATTATAGAACCTTGGGCAAAGCAATAGACTGCGGCCCGCCCCCAATGCAACAATTCAGAATTAGAAACTTCCCATGCATAGGGCCCCTTGAACCCCAGGGGCCCCTGAGCAATTGTCCAGTGTGCCCATGCGTACAGAAGGCTCTGGCCTAGGTAAGACAGCAAAAAAGTTGACGTGTTTTTTGTTTTTAGTATTCCGTAGATTCCATCCATTGTAGCTTTCTTGCTGGCCTGTTCTTACAGCTGGTCAGAATGACCATGAATTATATTGTAAATTACAATGACGAAAAACACGACAAAATTTACATTTAATTTACATGTAACCAGTCTGTTTTCTCAAGTTGAAAAATAAAATATTGAAAGTTTGTTAATTTTGTTAATTTTTTCATTAATATTTCTGCAGTGTTATCTGTGTACGTCTCTACAGCTGATGGCCATCTATAGATCGTCTTGATTTTATTCTCATTTCAATTGACGGAAAAATGGCACAAAGTGATAGTGCATTCATGGTTATTATGAATATGTGTCCAAAAGTACGTTTTTCTTTTCAAATAACTGACACCCTGCAGAAAATCAAACCATAACTTATCCTCTAGCATAAGATTTTTTGAAATCAACCCCCCCCCCCCCCTTTTTTTTTTTCAAAAAGTCTTAACACCGAGACATTATTATTCTACAATCAAGACATGTAAAATACAAGCAAGGTTTTAAAAATTCTGCAGGGATAAACACATAATATTATTTTCAAGTAATGGAGATTTCAAAGGTCACTATAATTCCTAAATAACGGATACATTATGTCTGTGTGATTTATAAACTGACTGAAAACCATACACACAGGCGCATACACACACAAACACGCGCATACACACACGCTCAGAGGTCATAATATACATCTGCACACATCATACTATAACCTAGGGTAAATGATATAACAGATTCAACATGTTCCTAATTTTGTCCTACCCTGTACTGAATTAGGACATGCTGGGGTATGAAGCAAAGCAAAACGACTCAGACTACACAATATAATAATGAGACCCTCCCCCCCCCCCCTCCCACCACCTCCTTATGAAAATCATGAATAAAACAAAAAAATATTTGCCCACATATGGCACTAGAGAATTCGTATACAGTTCAGGCTAAGTTCGGGCAATAAGTTGAACCTTCAGGGAGATAGCACAACAAAGATGTGGATGAGTTCCTCTTTCAATCAAAGAGCGGTCTTAAAACCAAACAAACAAACAAAAAAAACCTCTTAGACGAGAAGACCCCTCACATCATACTCTCACTCCCGCCAAGTTTCCATTCTGTTGAAAAAACACCAACAAGAAAAACAAAAACATGGGATTTCCCCTTGGATTTTCTCCAGGTTTAAATTTAATGTAGATCTATATGTTTTCATGAACAATTTAAAAAGGGGCCTGAAAATTTTACAGAAACGAAGCCATACTTACACAAACGGCTCAAAAGTATGAACTGTGTTTTGTGAATCAAATAATATGTCTATTATCAGACATTCAATTTGCAACAGGCTATGGTAAAACTCAGCAACTGTGTATAAATTTATCAGTTTTAAAGTGTATAATGCACCCCTTTACACATAACATATGGCTTAGGATATTCGACAGAAAGGTAAGCCTGAACAATTACCTTCATACTATCAAAGAGTTGACGAAAGAAAAAACAAAAAGACAGTTTGTGAGAAGAACAAAGGAAAAAATTAACCACTTCAAATTCAGTTGCAAATCTTTGTTTTTCAAGGAAACGAGCACAACACGAATAATATTATAATTCACACAAGGACAAACTAAAATGAACAACGCATAAAAAGGAAAAAAATCTCAACCTATGAAGCTTTACAAGTCAGCTGTTTCGCCTTCAGAGCCATCTTTTCTCACGACACCAGTGAGACGTTTTAATCTGGGTTAAACGATAACAAAATGACAACAACAACAACAAGAAAGACAAATTCGCCACATTTTGCTACAATCCAAACATAATAAGATTGTGTATTACATTACCATTTTCCATACATTACAAAACGCATGTTCTGGAAATGGTCAGAAAGCACATGTATTTCTGCATTCAGAGAGCAAAAAAAAAATGTAGTAATCATTAAGCATGTAATAATAATTATGTAATCAAGCAAATTCCACTCTCAGAAAATACATGTCTAAATTCCCCTGAGTTGAATTATAATGAAAGTTTGGAAAATAAATGTCGGTTTTTTCGTGCATTCAAAATGCGGTGAGCATACCTTTCGTCAATAGCCAGTAGGATTTTACAGCACCAATTATTATTACAAACACAACAGAGATCACGCATTTCTTGGGGAGGGGGGGGGGGGGCTCAACATGGTCTCAACTACCTTACGGGCGTTCAATGTTTCAGCGCACATTATAACTTTCATTTAAAACTCGTTAAACCCCTTGAAACTCATACATTCATTCACTCACTAGACGAATTTAATAATTATGTCCATTTCGCCAAGGTTTTTTTATTTCTTCTTCTTTTTTTGCTTTGTTTTGTTTTGTTGTTGTTTTTTTAGTTCCACTATTAATGACCGCCCTTTTAGAAAAATAAACAGTTTTTAATATTGTTTCATAAATTTAATAATGAAAAATGATCATTTGAATGGATTCTCGTTGGCACTTCAAGGGGAAAGTCAACATGGTGACAAGACGTTTGCTTTCCTCGCTGACCACAGGATGGACACTGGATATTGCTGTGGTTGAATGCCTGGACACTGGTCAACCACCCTTGACTGACCACAACTATGCTAAAGCACCTGACCCACGATGACCCGAAGTACTTGACCAGCCGTAAGATAATCGTTAAAAAGTCCGCTCACTAGCTTCACTGTGTTGCAGCGTCTTCGAGAGCATAAGGTTCAAAATGTTCTACACGCTTTAACTAACACTGATCGATATCAATTTGAAAATCTTCCTCTGACAGTGATTTAACCATAAAATAGCTTGCGTGAAACAGTGATCACTTGAAATTCATATATGGAATACACAGTAGAATGGAATGGAATTTAACTACTGGATATGAACAAAGATCTTTGAATTCAAATTCCAGAATGATGCTACGGTCGTGAGAATTTTATTTTCATGATCAGACAAATTCTGAAATACCTGTCAGTTAAGAACTAACTACCATTCAGATTAACTATCTCTTTAAATTTCATAAAGCAAGACAACATAAAAACAGAAAATCTGCCGGGTGGACGTCTTCACACTAGTTACCTTTAGTGGGCTGCGGTCAAAGCAATGAAAGGGGGACACCGACAACTGAGGGTCAGTTCATGATCTTTCTCGACCTTAAACAGACACCCATCGAGCGCTTAACGTGGTGATCCGTGTTGACTGCGTCAACAAAACTCACTGGTTACAAAGCAGTACGGCTGTTGTCCATTTTCTGAGGTTGACCGAACGTGAAGTGGGCAATGGTCAAAGATGTCCACTACAGACAGATGCACAAAGGTTGATCTGCAACATTAACCGCTTAATTGACTGGGCTTCACCCGGACCTGCCACGCTAATTGCTGCAGTTTAAGCTGTTGGGGGCCATCATAAACGGCCCTTGTATGAATGAATAAAGGTTCCCTTCCTAACTCCCATCAACCCCCCCCCCCCCCAGCATATTGGTTCATAGTGAAGCAACAGCAACGGCAGTGAAGTTAACTTACAAACGTAACAATCATAGAATAGTAAACTGTTAGCCCAAATATACCACACTATTCGCTACGAATAGCAAATAATTCTGATCAGCCTTTGAAAATAGTTTAACGCTTTTAGTAAAGTTATATAGGATATTATGTTATCTGACCACTGATGATTTTTTTTATCTTTTTTTTTTTTTTTAAATGCTATGTTACCATAAAATGGAATGAAGCAATAGGTCTTTTATACTGGAATAACAGACACTGACATTCGTTCTGTCTTTACCGGCTTTCCATTTCATTTCTTCTCTATGGCATAACTGGTTTAGACTTAGAGGGTCCGAAAACTCACAAACTAGTGGACGCAACGTTCTTGAGTCAGTAAACTCTGGGTGATCTCTGGAAAGGTTGCTGTTGCCATTCACCCCACGGAAACTGTTTGACCTTTCACCCTCGCCATTTGGCCTCCGACCATTGGTGCCTGTGGTGGGGGTCCCAGATGTATCCATTTCAAGTACTGCAGTGGGCCAAACTGGCAGCTCAATTAGACTGCAATTTCGGCGTTTGACCTTTGACATTTGACTTGCCATACTGACGTCTTCATACTTTTGTCTCGGATATTTATGAACAAGAAAATGTTCCGTTGGCCAGATGTTGGAGTCATACCTTTTGACTGCATGTTGAAGTTTCCTTCCTTCAGAGAAGCACAACATTTTTTTGTCTTGTTTTATTATAAATTGGCCCATGTATACTCCAAGGTCTCAAATTGCAAATGGGAAGACGGGAATTTGTATTTTAAATGTCAGTAGTGAAATATAAGTAGATCTATGATTAAATATAGCCTATGTCTAAACGATTTCTTGCCAAGTAAATGAGTACTATTACAATACATGTATTATTTTAGCTCACCACAAAGCAAGAATATTCATAGTGTTTTAAAATTGTACATGAAATCTACGAAGAAGCCCACGCATACCAAGATATAAATACAAATTGTATGAGACATCCATTCAGTATTTCATTACAAATGTAAATCTACTGAACAGCGACCAAAAATTAACAAATCCACAGAAAGTGTACAGAAGTCTCTTTCAGTGTAAACAAAAACTTTAAATACAATTTAACACAGTAGGACATGTCACGGATTAAACAGACAATGATAATAATCAATGAATATCTGAATGTACATAGTTTTACATAGTATCAATGTATGGTTGAAAAGTGTTTTAACCCGTAAGATCAGTTCAACAGTATTGGACTGGTTGTTTGTCAACTTCACAATGAATTAAACACTAATTCAGTTTCATATAAATGTAGCAACATAATGAATATCTGTCAGTACAAGCATTGAAACACCACAGAAAAGTCAATGTAACATTTAATGTCAAAAAAAAAAGCAGAATGAATTTACAAATGTTCAGGACATCAAATGTAGTGTTGCTGTTGAAAGGGTGTACATGCATATGCTTGTATGTGGTTTCAAAGATGATGGTAGTGGCAGTGATTGGTGACTACTGTTTCAGCCTCTATTTTCTAGTCTTTCGAGCAAAAAGGAAATCCTGCTAGATTAAGCATTTTGTTTCCTTTTTCTTTTTTTTAAATAATATACTGTAGAGTACTGGTAGCTTCATTGGATGGAGTGTTAATTTTTATATATTTATTTGTTATTTATTTATTTATTTATTTATTTGTTTATTTATATATTTATTTATTTATTTATCTGTGGAGAAGGAAGGACACAGAAGACTAACACACCACTGGCCTGATTACCACAATAGTGCAATCGGACAACTACACATGACAACGTTTTGTTGAGGGTTTTTTCCCCAATTTTTTTATGAACTCCTTAAAGAAGTATGATTCTTTTCGGTTCATAAAAGCGAATTACACTGTGTGCGTATATCTCATGTTTATAACTATAAAAAGTGTACTTAAAAATAGAAATTCATTTCATTTGAGTATAATTTATTTTGTCCAAGCCATATAGGCGGTAGGAGGAGAAAAGGAAAGCATCAAAAGCAAAAACAGGCTGTACATGGTACTACAGTATTCTGAAAGGCTGCAGGGCGAACTAAACAAACTAAGTCCTTTCTTATATGCATTGATAATGCCGTTGTTTTTGTTGTTGTTGTTGTTGTTGTTGTTGTTGTTTTAAAAAACTCATTTGCAAGTGTGGGGGTTCGGAGTGGGGAAAAGATTTGTAACATTTAATTAATACTAAAAACGTTTGTGTACACTGATACCACAGGAAATAAAAGGCACAACCGTTGAACCAGAATAGCTATGACACAAAATGTACAGTGGTAACTGAGTGGACATGCAAAATTATGCAATGAGCCAGCAATGTTCACAGACCGAAGAAAAGCAAATATATAATATGCCCTTGCTGACATTTGGATTTATAATTATAGTGTAGGCAAGGGAAAAAAATAAATAAAAACAGTGGTAAACTGACCATATTGTACAGTATAAACAAAGAAATTATGTATTAAGTTTTCCCCTTTTTCTCCCGTTCCTCTCTCAATACCATGTGTGTGTATTCAAAGTCCACAGACGGGAACAAATATTTTTAGGTATTATGATAATGGCATATTCTACTTCAGAAACATCTTCAAAGAGTCTTACTTTGACATGTAATATCCCTCTTCCAGTTTTGCTCAAGGAATAATTATAAAAATAGAGGGAATACACATAAGCGATGTACATGCTTGGGGATAAAACAACAGTAACAAAACAACACCTCCAAGTTCATCACTCTCGATGATCAAGCTTGTCGTACGAGAGAACAAGAAAAAAAAACAGTTACATTTCTTGACATTTGATAAGTCAACTGTACACCAAAAACTTTTCCATCTCAAGTACTAAAACGCCTGATCGTGTCAGACTTCAGTTTTATTCGTCTTTTCTTTCAGATTTCTCCAAATTGCCTGCTTTGTAAATGCATGGGTTGAGTCCATTCTTCGGTATCAGCTTCACTGGAGCTTCATGTTACAGTGTCGTCCTCTTGCCCCAGTCTCCATCTGTCTCAGACTCGTCCTAGAATAGGCATCACTCCGAAACAACCACTTGCAAAGATGCCGGCAATGTCCACACCAAGTAAACCGAGCGAGATATTGTTACTGGTACTGGTTTTCTTAAGCAGTCCAGATACATTACCTCCAGGAGAATGGAGGTGGAAAGGGGGAGAGGGGGGCTTAACTTGTAGAATTTGACAGTCGGTAGTGACTTAATGTCAAGCAGGACAAACATAAAGTGTATATTATATGCACAGAAGGTGATTGCCTACTTCAGACAATGAAACTCTTTGCGCACTCGCAGAATGATTTCTCTATTCTACAATGAACGTTATGGCGTCTGATTGCACATGGCTGGGAGAGGTCCACGTATGACACGATGAGAACTGGCAAACAAACCAGTTCAGTAAGTTTTAACAACTTATCAGGAAGCCGAACTAACTTTGAAAAACACGACGAAGACCGAAGCAACGGAGTCTCAAGTTCATGGGTGTGTGAAGAAAAAAAAAACATGGTCTGTGAGATCGCAGATGTAGTCTGATATCTTAGGAATCCCTAAATGCCTTTCTCGTTCTCCAGGCTCCTCATGTCCGCCTGATCCGTTCACTTCCCTAGCGCCTCTCTCCACGGTGTTGCGGGAAACCGTAAGATTCACATGAAGCTCTTGCCGTTGCTGTTGTATCGCCCTGCAGGTTTGTTGGCGTATTAATGATCTTTTCTCAGTTCCATAGTGTTGTCACCGTGGACTGCTTCTTCGCCTAACATTTCAGCGCATTCTGAAATTGATTTTGCTCTCAATAGAGTCTCATCATGACTCACACTGACCTGACACTTGAAGCGGTAACTGTAACGTTGGCAACAGTTAGTATGATCTTCCGACTGTCTCTGTCACTTTCAATACAGGCGCAAAGTAAACATTTTGCACTGACTGGTGTCTCTTTGTTGTCATTCCCTAGCGGTAATAGCGCACACCCAGCAGTGCTTCGAGAAGCTTGTAATATGCAGCAACGGGATGCCTTGAAGTCATAAAGAAATGCAGTGAACATTCCACAACACCTTGTGAATCAATGGCTGCCTTATTTTAATCGACTTCAGTAGAATGTCTTCATCCCATGAATAATGATAAATAAAGTCTTTGGTCTTTATCATTGGCCGTCAATGTGTCTCATCTCAAGACTCAGCATTGGGTTCCTCCTTGATTCCTTGTTCTAATCTTTTCTTTTCAATGAGTTCCCTGAGTTGCTTCATCTCTTCCTGTAGACTGGTTAGCTCATCTCTTAGTTTATTATTTTCATTCTCCAGATAATCAGACTTTGCTTCTCTCAGTTTGGTCAAGGTTTTTCGGTTCTCTCTACATTTACGTGCAGCCTCGTTGTTTCTTCTTCGGCGTTCCAAGTATTTGGGGTCCATGTATTTTGTGTCACCAGGGTTTCTTCTGGAGGCTGACCGACCATCACTACGGCGGCTATATGGAGCTGGACTATCAGATTTCATCAACGACAAGGGACTGGTCTGTGAAAGTGCCATGTCGGAAAGATGCGCCAGTCCATTCATAAATGGGTGCGTAGGAAACGAAGGTTGCGTGACTGAAACTGCAGAAGGTGTCATGGTAGGGAATATTTCTTTGTGGTAAACGGCATCGTGAGACGGAATTTTGTGCCGCAGTTTAAGTGGAAAGGAAGAGGCCGGGGGACTAAAAGATATTGGTGGCTTCTCATTTGGAGCGCTGACTGGTTCAGAATCCATGCTGTTGTCATCTATGTGGTGGTTGCTTTGGGTACTGATGGTGCTGTCGCGGCGTACTGTCAGCTGTAAAGGCTCATCATAGTTATCATCGCTGCTGTGACTGGAGACAGGTGAGCGCTGTGACCAAGCTGACTGTGAGCAGTTATCGTAACCTCGCTGGAGAAACTGACTGTGGTTAGCTTGATTGATATGTGAGTTGGGATGGCGGTTGATCTGAGCGCTAGATGGGCTGAGTGGTGAGCGATATTGAGCATAATTTCCTACACTACCTCTCCTCAACATTGATGTTTCAGATGATTCAATGTGATAGTTGGGCCTTCTCTCCACACTGCTGTTGGATCTTTCTCGCACTCTGACCTCACCTTCCTCAATGGGTTCATGTTTCAGCAGGTCTAGAGAGTATGCTGGATGATGTAGATGCTGGCTGGAAATTGGCTGGTGATGGTGATGGTGATGGTGGTGATGGTGATGATCGTTAGCTGTCATAGAGCTTGTGCCTTTCACTGATGTTTCTTGGTTTAAGCGGGACGCCTCTGACAGGAAGTAGGGCAAGTTTGGATTGGTCCCACCTGGATACATTGCCATGCCCATGGGGACGGCTCCTGCGACACCCAGCAAAGGAGGTGGTGAACTATAGGGCATATGACTACGAGTTGCCGCTTTACTGACACCGACACTGCCCACTGAAGAACTGTGAACTGAGGGCTGGCTATGATGGGGGGCTGCGGGAGGAGACACACTTACTACTCTAGAACCAGCAGAGTCTTTCATTTGAATCGGGCTCTCACTATATGACTGACCATCAGGAATTTTAAACTTCCTCTTCAGCGCACCCAGTTCTCGTCTAAGATTTGAGTTGTCGTCTTCAAGGCATGTGATGCGCCCTTCCAAAACCATGTCGTGCATGCGTCGTTTTTCGCGAGATTTTCGCGCAGCCTCATTATTTTTACGCCGCTTTTCCCAGTATAAATTGTCTTTCTGTTCATCTGGTACAAACTCTCGGAATCTGTGGGGAAAAAAAAAGAATAAAATTGAATCAGTGACTTTTCAGATGTGTACCTTTCCCTCCTCATCAGATAAGCTTCAATGATCCATTTCACTTAAACAGCCGTGTCCAGTCAATCTCTAAATCAGATTACCATTATTCAGACCTTAAATATTCTTTTCGATGAAGAAAAAGGCTTGATGAGCTTTTTTTGTTTTTTACACTAACAAATGACCATGGTGAACATGCCTGCATAGCCAAACAGAACTAACAAACCGGAAATGGGAGGTGTGTGTGTGGGAGGGGGGGGGGGGTGGGGTGGGTGGGTGTTGTACTTGCTGTACTTGTAATGTTTGTCTAGAATGAAATTAGAGGTTGGACTTATTTCCGTCGGTGTAATTATTATAAGGGCTCTTTCTTGAAGACACGTAGTTTGTTTCATAATGCCTTGTCTTTGGTTCAGGGCGCGTCAGCAAATATTCAATGTTTTATTATTTTTTTTTAAAATCTGAACTTGCCTCATAAGTTAGTAGTCAATTATATCCTTTCCAAACGAGAAGGTGTCAGATGTAAATGTCAGATTTCTTCGGTGTTTAAGTTAAAGGATTATTACTAGTTTCCAGCATGGCATGTCTGCCCTTGGACGGCTTCATGCATTTAGCAGAGGCCTAATTATACTACCATGGGTAGAACAGCAACTTTAGACAAAAAACAAAATGTAAGCGGGGCTGTCGAGATATTCTCCATTTCTCTCATATTGCTGGGAAATAAAGCCAATTTCCCAGAATTTGACTGAAGGGAGTTAGAATAGTGTCATTCTAAGGGGACAAAGTGTATCTACTTATATAGCAGCCACATTTCCACTTTTTCATGCTGAATTTCAGAAAGATTCGGTCCGTGCTTTTCGAGTCTAATGGTAAAAGAGTTTTTCTTGTAGTTTTATATATTACATTCTATATTAATTCATATTGAGGATGCTAGTATCTGTACGCACCTTCTGTTGGCGTCTGCACTTCCGTGGGCACTGGAGGAATCAGAGTCACTGTTTTGTCCTTTGTCCTGTTGTCCACCTAAATTTTCAGCATCATCATACCGCTGCTTGTGGTGTTGCAGATGCTGTTGTTGTTGTAGCTGCTGCTGCTGCTGCAGGTGACGAAGTTGCTCACTGTTTCCTTGCTGCTGGAGCTTCATGGATAACGGTGATGCAGATGCACGGTCGGTGGTCGAGGAGACCGGGGGGCAGGCTGACTGGTAGGGCGGTGGGGATGATGTGATGGTTGGGGAATGCGCAGCCGATGCTGGAGGGAGAACTTCAGGGGAGGGCTGGGGTGGGGCCTCCGACCCGTGGGTCACGGAGTGTTGACCCGGAGAAGGGTGGGATGGAGGTGGAGAGTTGAGCTTGCGCATCTTCTCTTTGGGCTCACCTTCAGTGTACATTTTGCTGTAAATGCTCAAGTCGCAGGGTTCTGGGTAAACGTCACTTCTGAAAGTAGAGAATGAAATTCACTTAATATTCAAGCCTATTTAATGTATGCACTTAATTTACGATACTGTGCATACGGGTGGTCAGGCATGCACAAGATGGGCCAAAAACAGAGAAGAATGGAGATCATTGGCGAGGACTCCATCCTGAAAAGTTGATGGACGAGGCCTGACAAGAACAAGAAGAATAATTTCCAATACAATTATTTCTTCTTCTTCTTCTCCTTTTCCTTCTTCTCTCTCTCTCTCTCTCTCTCTCTCTCTCTCGCTCACCCCCCCCCCCCACCTCCACCCCGAAATTGGAATACCATCGAGCACATGTGTGTTTTGGAAACAGTCTTGAACTCCAGGGTACTCTACCGATGAAAATAATGATAAATACTATGCTGCCACTGGTGGAGATAAATGATAGTATATGTCCATGTATTTCTTTTGGGACATGTTCCCCTAACCCGCAGTCCTGTTCAATCTAGCTAATATCTTCCATATCAAAGTTCCCCCTCCCCCCTCCTTTTCACACACCCACCCTACTAGGAGAGTGACAAAATCAACAGTGACGATTTAGTTGAGGTGGGGTGGGGTGGGGGGAATTTTCTTGGTAAAATCCAGGAGATGATGATGATGGTGATGATGGTTTTGACATTGAATGTGGAGTAGTACTACAACTGTCGCTTTTCGTCACTAGAAAGATAAGGTTCTCCCACTACAGACGCTGCCGTTTGCATTGACGGTCACGACATTTTGTGGCCAAGAACATGGAATCTCACGAGTGTAGGTCCTAAAGTACTTGCTGTGAGCTCATTACAAAACGCAAGGCATTATGCTATATCGATCCCTACCAGTCACTGCGGGTTACTATAGGGGAAATCGAGAAAAAGTGGCTCTCTTTACAAACAGTTCAGTTTCGCTATTGATTTTTTTCCCTCTTCTCTCAATCATCTTTAAAAAAAAAAAAAAGGTTTATAACTATATAACAATCTACTTATACTTCCATGGCTGCTATAATGATCTATTGAGATTTCCACAACTGTGAGAACAGTTATAGAAAAAACATGTTTTGAAATAAAATGTAGGCTATGTAATATAAAATGAGATTCATTTATGGTCCTCGCTTCAGAGAAAAGAGCCCATTTATTTATCAGATTTCAATAATTCGAGCAGTACAACGTTTTCATTTTCTTCAATATATAAATATGTATCCAGATGTTTCAGGAAGTTTTCATAAAAAGAAAAAGAAAATAGATTTCCAAGGGTCTAAGACGTTTCTTCACAATTTCGTTGGAAAAGAACTGATATTTTTCATATAAGGTATTTCATTTCTTGCTGTCTGGATTTGAAATACTGTTTATCTAATAATAAACCTATGTAATTTTTTAAAAGAAAAGTGATGGCCTGTCACCCTTTAATTTTAATGATTTTTCACCAGCTGAGTTTGACTCCATTCTTCGCATCACAGAATTGGCGAGCGCAATTTTGTGCCCAAATCTCATTTCATAGCATTCTTAACTTGAATATTTCACAAATCATTTCTTGTCCATATTTTGCAGGTGTAAAAAATATGAATTGTTATAAAAACAGTATCCGCGTCCAAAGCTTAAACGCCTGCTTTTTAAGGGCAGCTCAGATGAATATGAAATACCACGACCAATGTATAACGTCCAATCAAAACTCCGGTTCCATTTAATGTCTGTTAAAGTTCTAAGGCAGTAAACTCCGTAAAACCATCAACAGAACTCTTACAACTTTCGAACTTGAACCGGAGAGAAAGTGAATTGCACTAAGAGCGTAAACATCCCCATTGAAGCCGAGTTGAACTACTGAATCCGACTACGTTTTATTGCAGCATTAGCCGACCAAAAGGAAAGAAAACCAAAGAGAGAAGGGGAGGGGGGGGGGAAATACCATTCACGTGAGTGCATGGAAGGAACGGCCCTGTTAAATCAATACTAAGACGAGCAGGAATAGTACTTGGTACTTTTAACGCGAAAACGGTCTAGTGTTAGTTGTCCCTTTTAAATGGATGTTGTGGTTTGGTAGGCGTAAGTTGGAAGCCGGACACATAACATTGAAGTCGAGGACGGTGAAGAAAACAAGGTATAGTAAATTAAAGGCGTATTTTCTCTCTGTCTCTCCTTATCTCTCCTTCTGTCTCCTTCCTCTCCCACCCCCCTCTTCTCTTTCTTTCTCTCTCTCTTTCTTCCCCTCTCCCTCTCTTTCTTCCTCGCTCTCTATTTCCTCCCTCTATCCTTTTCTCTCTCTTTTTCTCTCTTTCCCCCTGGCTCTCACACACGCTAGAACAACACTGTACCGGTGCTTTTCCATCCTTGATTTAAAAACGTTTATACACATTTACAAAACTCTTTTCGGATCTATAAACAACTTTTGAGAATTTTACCAATGTAATAAAATCTATACGGAACTTAACTATTTAATTCTATTTGTGAAATTTAAATTGATGGAGCTCTGAATACTAAACGTTAAGTAGTAAGTACCCACATAGACCGCGAAAGGCGCAGTGTGGCCGTTAACGTGCTGACACTCTTTAAAAAACAAACTCAGACTCAGATACGAATTCCGTCCTTGCATGAACAAAGGAAGACGTAAATATTTCATAATATTCAAGCCAGCAGTAAACACTTAAATTACAGATCATTGCGCTCCGTTGTTATTTTTATTCCATCATTTTACAATGCAGTAGAGTACATCTGTGCCGTCCATTCAATTTTGTGTTTGAAGGTTCCAACAAAACCTGCTAGAATAAATGTTTGTGAGCTTTCAAACAGTCGGTTCAATTTAAAACAAGGCTCATTGCTGTGCACATTGAGTTCATATCATGTACCCTCACTTTCACAGGATAAGCATGGTATTCCACATTTTTTTTCAAATTCTGTAAATTATTACACTTTTTTATGCTAGGTGTCAGTCTGGACCCTCGCGGAAAGAGTAATTTGTCCAATTTATTCAAACATTAACTTATTCTTAAGGCAGAAACTAAGGTCCATGATCCATCATTCAACATAATATATACACACACATACTGGTCGTAAAATATTCTTTTTTATCCCTAGCTCATTATACTTCTTTTTTTGTGTGTGTGCATGGTGGGTATCGGTACCTCATTCCTGAGAGAGTTTACCTTGCAAGGACTACATAATTATAGTAGTCCTTGTACCTTGTTAAACTAGCCAGGTCTGTTAATATTGTATCATCCTGGCAGTTGCCTTTTTTTTTTTTTTAATTGCCGCTTCAAGAACAGACAAGGAATAAAAACTGTTACTGCAATTAAAATACCCTTCTATTGTTTCAAAACATTTTTATGCAGAAATTTAACTTCGTCAAAGGCAAGGTTTAAAAATAGGCTACCCCATACACATCTTCATGTTGTGCAGATTCGACTCTTGCCCTTCAACCCCACACAACCCCCTTCAATCGCTTTTGTTGTTATCGCCTTTACTGATGATGGTGGTGGTGGTGGTGGTGCTCATAATAAAGGTTATGCCTGGTTGTTTGCTGTTGTTGTTTTTCCATAGCCTACTACAATCTTGCCCTTCAACCCCACACAGGATCCGTTACTCAGTCTAAAAACATCAACAACAAAAACAACACAAATTCTTGTTACCGTTTCATTTGCTTCAGGTTTCACAGCCCAGCATGAGCTCATTCCACCAGATCTAGCTCCGGCATACACACACCGACTCATTCAACATTCCATCATCCCCTGGCCCTTCCCAGCCCCCCCCCTCCCCTCCCCCATCCCCCTAAGCTTCCAGATTATCTGTTCCACCACCACCCTGGCCCTGTAAAAAGCAAACCATGGGGTGACTCCCCTGAGATAAGATCCGCCCATGCAATGCTGATCGCACGCATCGCAAACGGGCGGTCACCTGTCATTACAGCCTTTTTTTTTTTTTGTCTAAACATTCCCCCTCCCCCCTACCTTCCCCTTTCTCTGTCCATTGCTGTACTTCATGCCACTTCCCACCCTCACCCCCTCTCATCCCTGCTCTCACCAATGTCCGCCCGCATACACCTAAAAGTGCACACATGCCCGATGCCCCTATCCCTCTCCGCGCCGCCTCGCCCTTTCGCCTGCCCCATTCCCGTTTTTTTTTTCCCTCTTTTTTTATTTTTCCTCCACCAACGATCGAAACTGGCAAACGGGCGGGGGGGGGGGGGGGGAGAAAGGCCAACCAACAAAAAAAGAAGGAAAGGGAAAAAAAATCGTGGCGGGTTCAAGGTGCGGCCATGGAACTTAGTAATGTACCGGTGTACGGGGGGAAAAAGTAACCGGATAAAAAACTCAACAAAGGGGGAAAACTTGAGTGGAATCTTTTCTTAGGACAAGGTCCCAGAAACAAATGAAAGGGCTACGTATCCCAGTGAAATGCATTTTTTTGTTCTCTTTCTTTAATAAAAAAAAAACAAAAAACACCAATCCTGCCGGGCACCAGGACCTAAAGACCAAAGGAAAAAAAAAAGATATTTTTCTTTTTCTACTTTAAAAAAGACGGGGGGGGGGGGGGGGCGGGGGTTGTGGGAACAAAAAAATAATGAACACCGATCGGAAGGATCAAACTGTCACTGAACGAACGGTTGTTGTTTTTTTTTTTAACCGTTCCGGACTACGAGGCAATCATTGTGTGAATAGATCCTTGACAAACCCGCAGATACTATAATTTCTATTTTCGATCGCTTTTGTTGTTGTCGCCTTTACTGATGATGGTGGTGGTGCTCATAATAAAGGTTATGCCTGGTTGTTTGTTGTTGTTTTTCCATAGCCTACTACAATCAATTAATATGATACTGTTTTGAAGGTCGCAACAGATTTGTATGTTTGTCACATTCTTTATCATTTTTTATCGTATTTCATTGCTTTTAACACTACTGCTGATATCGATACAATTTCTAGTCTCCCCTAATAGTAATACGCTCACAGCTGCTGTCGTTGTTACTTTTACACAGCAGCTGTCACAAGGCCTGTAATTGGTGGTGAAGAAGGGGTTATGACTATTCATAGTGAACAGAGAGGGGGGGGGCATAATGAGAGTTCTGCGTGCTCCACTTTTCCTGCTGAACTCTCCTGAAATTGTCAAATATTACGCAACATTGTTATAAGTTAGTTGTTTTTTTTCTGCATAATAATGCAATAAACTTTGAAATTTTGCAATAAACATATAAGTAGTTTTGAAGTGGAATTGTGTACTAAATTAGGTTGTTTTTTTTTTAAAGATAAATATTATTATTTTGCAGTAACTGATCGAAATTTAGGGCGGAACGGTACACTAAATTGTTGTTTTGTTTTGTTTTTCTTTTGATGAAGGGGTTAGATCTGATCTATTCCAACGTCCACCTATACTCAAAATAAAAATGTTAAAAATGTACAGTTGTGTGTATGATGAACCGGCGAGGATACTGTCTTTTATGCTAAACACATGACCTCAGAACGGTTGCTATTCGAGTGAGGCAGCTTGAAAAAGCTGCATTTTTTTTTTTTTTTGTAGAGCCAAAGCGTGCTTGAAGAATGTTTTTTTGCTCAGTATTTCAGTTACAATACCTAGTTACAATAATCTTAGAACTGAAGCCTTCAAATATGTGTGAGAAATCTTAGGGTAGTACATTGGTAAGCCTTTCTGTTTTCATTTTCGGATATAATACAGGGTGGAAAGAGAAAAGAGAGAGAGATAAAAGGGGGGGGGGGGAGAGAAAGAGAGAGAGGCAATCTGCATCCATCGTCACCACCCCTCATTAATTCTCTCTCCTCCACCCCCCCCTCCCCCCCCTAATCCGCCAGCCCCACATCCTTTGCCAGATTTGTGACGAACAGAAACAGAGGTGTTTTTTTTAAAATTATTATTATTAAAATTTCGCTTTTTTTTTACCTTCTTGATGTGTGAGTCATCAGCATAAAAAAGAAAAGAAAAGAAACTCAGCCCCCCCCCCCCCCCCAAGAAATAATGATAAAGTGTTACATCAGCCTTCGCTTATGTCATCGTCTTCCTTCTCTGTTCTTTCTTGTTCTCTCTCTCTCTTTTTTTATTTTATTTTATTTATTCCTCTCCCCTGTACACCAGGGGGCTCGCCCAGGAATGAAAAAAAAAAAAAAGAACTGCTAACATTTTTTTTTGTAGGAGCTTTTCATTTGCATGATTCAAGCAGGGGAGCTTAAAAAATAAAATATTTGGAGCCTGGGAGGCAAAGAAGAACGAACTGAGAATGAAAGATTCCAGGGAGAAGGAAGAGAATATTTTGCAAGAACTAACAGCATGCTGAAACAAAAGAAAGACAGAAAGATTCGAATAAGAAAAAAAAAATCAGAAACGATATTGTGAAGTGGAAAACAGAAACCCGGTCATGTCTGTGTCGCCCAAAAAAAACATCTGGAAAATGGGATATTAATGGATTTTAAATACGCATCTCCAGTGACATAAGCCCCCGCAAACGCACCACAAGAGACAGAATTTTTAATATACCGGTAGGAAAGAGTATCTCTTAAGATAATCTCAATAAAGCAGTTACTCCTACCAAAAAAAATATATATATAATAAAACCGAATTTTCTCCTTTGTTCTTTTTCGCTACGGTGTTACTTGAGTGGCAAACATACACTGAGAACGACCGTCACCACACTCATCTAGATCTAGTCATTCACATACACGTACTCACGCGTACACACAAGCGTTCATAAGCATTATAAAACCACAGTGGCGGCTATTTCTTTTCTTACACGAAGAAAAACCGGATAATTCAATGTACATAAAAAGAAAAAGAAAAGAGAAAAGCATCCCCGCGGTGACGCGTCCAGTGTAAAGGAATGCAATAAGCCTGCGCTCTCAACTTATCGATTGTTTGTCGTCCGTAAGAAAAGAGCTCTAATTACTTCGGGGGTGAAACAAAGGACAGCCTGTCATCAAAATACATACGACATGTGGGAACTCAAACCCATTAGTTCTCAAGATTGAAGACACTGGCCTGAACTCCACACAACGCAAAGCTGCGGAGTTCTCACATTAGATTTTAAATATTTCTGTACATGCGTGAAACACTGTGTATAATGTGCTCTTTTAAGGCCTCATAATTATTATTTATATTTTACTTTGATTTTCATTTAAAAATAAATTTGTCATTTACTGCGATCTCTCATCTGTATGAAGTAAAGAATTTGAAATATATTGACTTTGATGCTAAGATAAATGGCGTACAGAAAAAACAAACAAATACGTGGATCTTGCAAAGTCTTTCGTCAGCAACAAATTACAGAAAAATTACAAGAACTTCAAGAAAATAAAACTGAATGCGAAGTAAGAATAAAATATAAAATACAAAACATGTATTCCCCTCATGATGTTAATAGAACAGAAACACATGCGATCTCTACCAACGGTAAAAAGTACTGCCTAGTTCAGAATCATCCATCATCTCACTGATTGGTGAGCAGTATCTGTTCACATCTACTTGTATTCTACCCTTCCTGTGGAACTGCCTCGTTATACCATGTAGTCTCCGTTGCACCAAATTGATATCCTTTTACACATTTCAAATTGGCTGTTGTTAGGGGAATATGGCATTTTACCGTACAGCTGAGCAAATTAATACAAATCCGTACCGTATTTTCTCTATTCAGCTTTGTAAATGGAGTGCAGTCCCGAACAACAGTGTTTCAAATTGGTGGCGAATTTAGAAGATTTTTATACGCCTGAATGTTATTATGGTAACTAATAAAGCCATATGGTAGCCTGGACGCGGTAAAAAGACAGAAACTTTTCCTTCCAGACAATACCACGTGACATCATGTGACGTAATAATCAATAGCGGACCACTCCCAATCTGTTACAATCATGCCATACAGCAGTTTATCATTTATGGTGAAAGGCACCCGGAAATGACGTACTATAACAACAGCAACAACAATTTAATAGAAAACTAGGACAAAACGAACAAAACTTGAGGTCACCAGAAATCGCCAGCAACGATCTATTTCTGTACTCTTTCTTTCCATTTCTCCTCGCCTAGAATTAAGTTCTATCGATTTCCCCCTTCGCGTTTTAGTTTAAAAAATTAGCTTTCTGGAAAAAAAAACAACGATGTAATTTCTTATCAGAAAACGAGAAAATGGCGTCACGGGATCTATTTTTAGAGAACCCTTGACGGAAACTGTTTAGTTTGTCGTTTTTTGCTTTTTTTTTTTTTTATTGGAAAATGTTAGTGACCTGCCGTTGAAATGGTAGACTTGCGACTTTTAGAACGGACGTCTTTATTGGAAAGATGGCGTTCTGCGGTTTCTCTGTGAGTGCGTGCGAGTTAAAATATAGAAGTGGCATCGCGGCGTCTGACGTCAATGGTTGACACGCAGTGACGTTCGTGGTGAGGTGGGCACTGGAGTACACCTTGTATTGACGTTCCCTCTAGCGTTATCATGCCCTATCATTTTGCTTTGGTTGTCCTTTTTAAAATCTTTTCTTTACTGTTATGACAGAGACATAAACGTACGTTGTTAGGAAATATTGATGATAAAACTTAGATGTGAGATACAGGACTTGTTCCTCCAACTTTGTGATGTTGTTATTGTTGTCGCGGGCGTTATTTTTAAATATGACGACAATGGTGAAGTACAACAAGCATCAAAAGATTGCAGTGTTAATATAAGCACTGATAGATATAATAAGGGAAGGAGAACGGGGCTGGTCCTTAAATTGGTTTTAGGATACTGGCTACAAAAAATCTTGGGCCGGGGGGGGGGGGGGGGGGAGTCTGGAAGGTCTGCCATTTCCGAACATTTGCAATATTGTGAAACATCACTTACAACATTTTTTTTTCATTACGAAAAAACAGCCCTCAGAAACGTTAAAGGAGATGGGTCGCTATTTATGACTGTTGTTGTCTTCGAAAAATGCGATTTTCCCAAAATGCGGCTTTTCCAACAGGAATTTGCGGTCTTTTTTATTTTGAGATTACATACAGTAAAAACTTTGCTTGGAAGCAATCCAGAACAAAACAAAAATTTTATCAGAAGGAATTCTTGGTACTTTGCCAAAACTCAGCTATTGAATTAAATGGAGTGTCCGATTTTGTTCTCTTGATCTGGTGCGAATTCTGTCCAAATTCTTTCATTATTTGAATTTCTCAAGTTTAGCGGAATCAGCAAGTTCGTTCATAGCTCCATTACTCTTATATAAATAATAACTACTTATATGGTTATTTTGTACAACATCAAGCTCACTTTCAGGGGGAAAATTATGCTTAAGTTACATAGATATAATATCGGTGTATCTACTTTCTCAAACTAACTCTGATAAGCTATGAAGGATAGATCTATATCTTATAACAGTATAATACTACTCCGTTAACCTACTCTAACTTTACAGTTATTATAGTATGACTCAAGCATTTTCGAATTTGCCATTGTAAGCATTTCTGCTGAGGTACAACTGATAATATAAACCGAAATATTACTCCTCATAATTATTCTCAAATTATTTTAACATAAAAACGTACTTTGAACTACTTGCTTGGGGTTTTGAACCGGACAATTACAATAAACAAATTAAAAACAGATACTTAGGATATTGTTTCACTTTCCATTTGTGAACATATACACACAAACATGTTTTTGATTTGAATAAATGACATGGCAGTTGCACCAAGACAAAGCGAATTACCATTACTGACAACTCTCTCTCTCTCTCTCTCTCTCTCTCTCTCTCTCTCTCTCTCTCTCTCTCTCTCTCTCTCTCTCTCTCTCTCTCTCTCTCCGTTCTCTCATTTTCCCCTCACCACCTGGCGAAAGTTTTCTATTCCAGACATACCCGACAAAGACCGTAAGTTGCTGAAATAATATGCACAAACTGCAAACTGCAAGGAGAGTTCTCTTTTCCCAGCCATCTAAGTAGCATGAATTTGTTTCGTGCCTTTTCTTATAACTTCTGTATATAATTTTTTAAAATTTCACATCCGTTTGTGTGGGTGCCGTTTATAGGTCTTTTTTTATTTATGTAATTTTCACCTGCCATCCTCTTTAATTTTCGTTTCCATTTCCGTATACTTTCAGTAATGTCCAGTGGCGTTTAGTCTCGCTCTCTCTCTCTCTCTCTCTCTCTCTCTCTCTCTCTCTCTCTCTCTGTGTGTGTGTGTGTCTCTGTCTCTCTCTCTCCTTCTTTTTCTTTCTCCACTGATTAATTTCTATAACTCCCTCGCGGTTGAAAATTCGCTGACTCCGTGTATCCGGGGGACACGCTTCTTTCCCATCAATTCCGTGGAACACACACTCTAAAAAGCAACTTTTCCCACCCTCGGCCGTCCAGTTTGACGAATGCAGGTCCGACCCCTAAAAAAGTAACTGCGGTGCCCTTATGACCTCGCGCTGACGGAACAACCGGCGCTCTCACCCAAAATACAACTTGGACTGGGCAGCCAAATTGCAGTAACCTGGACTGTTATCTTTTTCACTTCCGCTTGGCATCTTTTAAAGATGTTTTTTTTTTTTTCTTTATCCGTGGGAGGGGGATTAGGGTGATAGCTCCTTGATCTTGACTTGTGGAAATGGCCATGCACGGAACATACCCACAAGCAAACATCTAAACACACCTGAATATGCTTCGATACACAATATCCGTGATCGTTTAATAATTTTATAAATGAAAAACCAAAATTTGACTAGATCTTGACCTGTGGAAATGGACATGCATGAAACATACCCACAAGCAAACATCTAGAGACACCTGAATATGCTTCAACACACAATATCAGTGATCGTTTAATAAAGTTTTATACAGGAAAAACCAAAGTTTGACCAGTCTGTCGTATTCATTTTGAGGCAAATACAAGATTTCCTAGCCATGTCCACAGTCTTATAATGTGGTCATGTCACCCTCTAAAAGAACATTGCCCAAAAAGAAAGAAAGAAAAGAAACCAAAGAAGCTGTTTGTTACGGGACCGTGGTAATTTACCTAATAAGCTATAGATGAGCCGTGAATACTACAGTATTTTCTCTATTCGGCTTTGTACATAGGCTACGGCCCCCAAGCAAGCAGCTACAAGAGTAAAGGAAAAGCGATGTCTAGAAACCCCTCTGACTGCCAGGTCAAAACCTATGAGAAATATTAACTAGCTGCACACGTTTTACACATACTCTGAACTACCAGCATTCACAATTAGTTAGTCTTTTCCGTTTCGTATGAAGTGAACATGTAAGATACTCTATTGACTTTCTAGTGACGTGGCCCACATTAAAATGTTTCCGTGACGCGAAAATGACGACATCTGGACCTCAGATGATGCAGGAAATGTATTTCAATAGTACAATAACCCTCTCCACTGGTGCCAGGTGGTGTTAATGATTTCATATTATGGTGTTATGGTGTGTAAATTAATGATGAACAAAGTATAATCGTTTTCGTTTTTTCTTTAAATTTTATTTTCAAGGGCAAGATCAGGCAAGATCAGGTTGGATACGCTCTGGAGGATTATTGAACCCATCAACAAAACGGCACTTTCTTCTACTGAATATGCCTTTCTTCTACTGAGAGAGTGCAAGACAGGGGGAGAGAGAGAAAGAGAGAGAGAGAGAGAGAGAGAGCATTTCTACAACACTTAAAACATTTGGTTTGCTTAATACGCGTGTGGATGACAGGGAAGCCACTACTGAGTGTAGCATTTGGCGTTTTAACCTCCAGTCAAGAACTAGACAAATCTACCCATTGCAATCTTCCATAACATTATGTCATGAACTACAGAAATCAAGGTCAGAGCCCCTCCAGGTTATGCCTTGGGAACATTAAAATTTGTATCTTATACAAGTCTCTACATGCCACAACCAGACATGCCATCGTGTAGTGTGGACCTGTTAGGTGCCACGTATACTTTGAAAAAAAAAAAGCATTCTCAACTTCCCCAAACAGATATAATGGACTGAGCCAAACCGAGCCGAGCATAACAGTTACACTGAACTTTTAGAGATAAGCGCCCATACAAATCGAACTCACGGTATTTGGGGTCACAGGGGTAACGCCATCAACAACAACAACAACAAAAAAATCTACAGTAACAAACGTTTCAAGGCCTGGGTCAAACAACCACTCAATCGATCGCCGTTTGTGACAGCCTTGTACTGAAACTACCAAAGCATACAGCACAAATGTCAAGGGAGTTGGTCGGGCCATCAAAAACCTGTTCCCAGGTCTCTGTACTCTGGGCGGAATGAAAAGAAAATACGTCCGATCTGCTATGACCGTGAGGTCAGTCTGATCGGGAAATCTTTTCACAGCTTCGATCGAACTCTTGCTGATTTGTTAGAGAGACCGGGGGAAGGGGTGATAAGGTAACGGGATGGCTTGGGTAAATGGAATGACGAGGGGGGGGGGGGGGTTCAGGGTGGTAAATCAACATTGGAGGTGGGTAGGGAAGGGGGTCTCGGCTGGTGGGAAGATTGATGAAACGTGCAGGGGACGGCGTTGCTTGATCACTAGAATGTATAGACATGTCTGTCAATAGCGGCCAGGAATCTATACACACAGGAACACAAACAATGGAGCAATACAGGGGGGAATTATTAGACGAGGAGAGGCGGGGAAAGAAGAATAATTATTATGACAGTTCAAAATTGTACAGATATCCCTGTCTGACTTAGCTGTCTTTGGTTATTATTATTGACAGACAGACAGACAGACAGACGAGCGGGCTGACGGACGGACAGACAGACAGGCACTACATTCACACGTCCTGTTCATTATGTTAATTTTAAAATGTTAACAAACCCGAGTATTGTTTTTCCCTTCTGAATTATTCATTCAACTTCCATCTTTCCTTCATTTCTACCAAACTTGTATAGATCTAGAGAGACAAGAAAGTGGTAAGATTATGTTCAAGTCCTGACAGTGGTTAATTTCTTTTTATAAAGAAAAGCACGTGTGGGCAGCGGATTAATCGAGATTCAATAAGACATGTCACATGTTTCGTCGATATGAATGCTCGTGTAAAAGAATATGAGGATTTGTCTTTTTTTATGATGATGTGAAAATTGAAGGGACAAAAGTTAAGCTTATTGGCAACTGACAGTCTTCACCGTTAAAGTTAGTTGTGGGGAAAGGGGGAAGGGGATATGGATTTTAGATTTTTTTTTTGTTGTATGATTGTGTGAAAAACGTTTCTATTGCTCTTTCATTTGGTTTGCAAGGCAAAGATTATACTGGACTGTGGCAACGATTCAACACTTTGTGCATTCGTAACGATTTTGAAACATGCCAAGGCTGCGTTATCTTTGCCTTCAAGTTGTTTAAAATTTACTTTTCTTTCCCCAAAGCCAACAAATAATGATCGATGAAGCGGCTGACAGCAGGTTTTGACAGTTTTAAGTTTTACAGAAATTACTCACAGTTCGCTTACTTATAGAACTGGCTATTTCCCTACGGCGATCCTGAAGCTAAAAGTTCACAGATTAAGTCAAACTGCTGGGCAGCTTTCTGATTCGACAAGGGGAAAGTATATTTAATGGAAAACTAACAGGCACTCAGATAGATAGATGAACAATAACTGTGTCTCATCTCATTTTCGAACATAAATACTTATTTATGAAGAAGTTAGGTAGAATTTAAGCCAAACTGGTAGTGTACTAAATATTTTATAATTCAAGTTAAAATCTGGCCAAAATGCATTAAGCGAGTTCCGCATTAGTAAACTAAATTTCAGAAGAAAAAAAAAACGAAAGAAATGATACACGCCTTGACTCTTTTCATATGTAGAATTCAGACAATATTACTCTGAATATCCTAAGCTTGACAAAACGTAAACAAGTCAGACCGGGTTAATAAGTGCAGTATGGACCGGGATACGGCCTGTATTGTGAAAGCCGATACATCATGGCTTATACCGGTTATCGGCTCGGTGTTCACATCCAGGGAGAACGCTCCTCGGTGGTTTTCAAATCTTTATAACTTGCGTAACCTTCTAAAAGACAATGGGCACCAGGAAAAAAATAATGAATGTCTTCGATGCCATTTATTCATGTGTATGTGGGGTTTTGCAGTTTGTTTGGTTTTTTTGTTTGTTTGTTTGTTTTTTTTTGGGGGGGGGGGCTAGGTCCTCTTGGGCCTATGGGAGCAGCCACTCCACTGCCTATTGGTATCTGTTCACTTGCAGATCTTTAAAACATTTATGACATTCATATAATAATATATATTATATCCTCTCTACCCATCCCCCTTCTCCCCACCCTACGCCAAAAACCCAAAAGCACAACGGCAAAAATCTATCTTTCCATATATATATTATTAAAATTCCCATTCTGTTGATCTGTATGTCTGTACCACGAAATTGGCCAGAATAGTGCATTATAGCGCAACAATTTTTAAATGAACGTAGATTACCATAAAGGAAATAACTTAATTAATGCGTAAAAAGACTTGGACTTAGAATCTCAGAACACAGACATTGTTTTATTTTGCTGTTGGAATAATTTTTGAAGTCAAGCTAAGAAACTTTAGCCAAGGCGCACACTAGCCGATTTTGAACTAGCTGGATGATGACGTGACGACATTGAGTTTCAATGAGAGATGGCTCGTCGGCTGATGCGCTAGATCTCATCGAAACTCTTGACGAAATACCTCACCATCCAACCGGTCGTCTGAACTACATCGGTGAGTGCGCGCTTGGGCTTAATCTCTCAAAGGGTGACCCAAAAAGTATAGACTTGACATCATTATAATAATCATAAAGGAAGTAAGGCCTTCAATGAATCATGAAAAGCTTTTTAACCGCTGAGCCTTAAAATTCTACAAAATAATCAATATACATAGAAAGAATCAAAGGGGTTCGTGGGCACATTTTAAAAGGTCTTGAACTTCGATACATTTTTAATACTTCGTTGATTTTGAGCCACAACTTACTGAGTTTCAAACAGAGGAAAGTGTTCCGACATTTTGATTTCTTCGAGTACAATTAAAAAGTATGATAGGAAATTTCGTTCCGCGTCTCATTTCATACATTGGTGATCGAAATGCAACTTTAAAAATCACATGTATGTATTCCCCAAGTCAGTGGGCCAACTAGTACTAATATTTCTGACCATCTTACACTAACCACTAGTGACCACCACAGTGCTCGACCACCAGATTCTGATGTGTTAGGGACCACTGTCTTAGAACCCCTGCACTAACTGATTGTGCCGCACGGTCAGGGTCAATGTTCGATACCCCAAGAGCAGTGAGTGAGGGAGAGAACTGAAAAGAGGGAGGGGGTGAAGGTTGCATGAGTGAGTGGAAGAGGGAGGGATTCGTGCTAACCCAGGCCTTGCTGTGAAGTGCTTTACGATAAATTGGTCGAAATCTCAGCACTGCCAAAAATAGTGCCGCGGGGGGAGAGCATGGGCAAGCGAAAAGTGTATGTAAAGTGAGTATGGTTAGTGTGTGCACGGGAGAAAGAGAGAGAGAGAGAGAGAGAAAGAGAGAGAGAGAGAGAGAAAGAGAAAGAGAAGTTATTTCATCTTTTCACTGAGTGAACGATTGCAGAGGTGAGTGGGTGAGTTAGGGAATGAGTGAGTGAGTGAGTGTCTGACTGACTGATTGAATGGCTGAGTGAGTGAAAAGACCAAAGTTTTATGGAACCACCAGATAAACATGAAATATAAAGATTCAGAGCAGCTCCCAAGAGACTTCCTCACTCCCAGTCGCCTTTTCTTCCACCCTTCAAACCCTCATGCCCTCAGAGCCGTGGTGATCCGTACACAGAGAGGGTAATTTGTTTTCATCCAATCACATCAAAAATCGACTAAGTCCTTGCATTACTGAGGTATCTCAGGTCATAGCCCTGGCCAGCCATCAGTCCAAAGTTGATCTCTGTTTACTACACAAGAGAGAAAGCTTGGTTGTCGCGACCTAAGTTCTTGTTAATTGTTCTCTCTCCATTTTCTGACAAACTGGAGATCTTCCCTACACTTTGACACTTGTTTGAAATACGTTGTGGCACTTACTAGACTGTTTCACAGTTCCCGTTTTTTCTAACTTCTCATAATAATACGAAAGCTGCAAACGTTTAACGTCCAATTTCTCAGTTGTGCCAAAAGTGGAGTTGGAACAAACAAAAAGTAAGGTCGCGTTGTGTTCCTGAATCTTACTGGTCCCCCTCTCTCTCTCTCTCTCTCTCTCTCTCTCTCTCTCTCTCTCTCTCTCTCTCTCTCTCTCTCTCAAGCCACAGACAAAAGAACGTCAGGAAAAGGCGGCTTGCCGAACGAAATGTCCCATGTACCCCCCTTGTAGCTACGCCACTGGAAGGTTGCAGGGCTCCGCTGGAGTGAGGATACCAATATTGGTAGGCGAAACAAGGCGGGATATGAGTGACCGCAATTGGCTGGTAGTAGTGGTAGGCAGATCGATAACGTTATGTTACTAGCAAGCCCTCACTAGTCTTATTTCACTAGCACTGTAGCAGGCTCTCCGCTAGCCCTGTAGTCCTATTTTACTGGTTTCTACATGTCAAGCATGGGAATGGTAAAGTCACAACTGTTCACCAAGGGCTCCTAATCTTTGGTCATGGTTATTGCCGTTGTTATTAATGGTGATGTCGATGATGATGATGATGTTATGGTGGTGATGATGGTGACGGTGGTGATGATGCTGAAGATGATCATGATGTTGATGATGATGATGTGATGATAATGGTGATGGTGGGGGTGATGATGATGATGATGATGATGATGATGATGATGATGGTGATGATGATGGTGATGATGATGATGACCATGATGATGTGATGATGATGGTGATGATGATGGTGATGATGATGATGACCATGAGGATGTTATGATGAAGATGAGGATGGTGATGATGATGATGATTGTGATGGTTGTGGGGGTGGTGATGATGATAATGGTGATAATGTCAGCAATAATGATGATGATGATGGTGGTGGGGGTGGTAATTATGAGGGTGATAATGTTAGTGATAATGATGATGTTATGGTGGTGGTGGTGATGATGATGATGGTGATGATGTTAGTGATGATGATGATGTTATGGTGGTGGTGATGATGATGGTGATGAAGTTAGTGATTGATGATGATGATGGTGATGATGATGGCTGTAGTAATGCTGATTTTTTATTGTGCTTTCAGTGATGCCTTTATCGAATAGCATTTCACACTTTAGTTCGAATTTTTGCTGTGATATTGCTCTCGCTATTGCTGCAGAGAGCTTAATCATATCAAACTAGTCGCTCTTAATAGTAGAACATGCCATGCTGTAGTTTGTATACAGATGTGATTACCGTTAATATCAAACTGTTGTTGTTGTGTTGATGTTGCGCTTAGTATTGTTGTTGCTATTTCATAACATGCAAATTTATTGCGCCTTGGCACAAAGTTAAACCTTACCCGCATAATGTTTTTATTAAATAATATTATCGTTACTATTGTTATTGTTATTATTATTATTTCATAAGCCCAGATTTAAAGATGACCTGAAATCAAATTCTATCGATCCATTTCACCCATAGCCACATTATGGACGTCCATTAGTTAATTTTCCCTACTATTAAATCTCAAATTGACATATAATAATAATTATTATTATCTCCTGAGGTAAGACATCTAACATTTCGTATTTTCCAAAAAAATTAATGGATTACAAAGTGGTCCCTAATGTCACTGTTTTGCTTTCCGTTTATTAATTGCTTCTATTTCCTTCTTTGTTAATGGAAGGACATTACTTCAGCTTTTTGAATGGCGGATGGATACAAGTGATACTTCCTTCGCACGCTCTGTTTGTAAGTAAAACGATATTATTTTTTATTTCCAGGAATTTCTATCCGGATGTTTCATTTAAGCACTGTAAATAAAAATTAATGAATAGTTAGAGTCGCTGTGATCTGGAGGTAGAAGTTTTTCTTTCAGTTTTAATTTGTTTTGTTTATTTAAAACCATAATCTATCTATCTATCTATCTATCTATCTATCTATCTATCTATCTATCTATCTATCTATCTATCTATCTATCTATCTATCTATCTATCTATCAGCATTTATCTATCTGTCTGTCTGTCTGTTTGTCTGTCTGACTGTCTATCTATCTATCTATCTATCTATCTATCTATCTATCTATCTATCTATCTATCTATCTAACTATCTATCTATCTGTCTGTCTGACAGTCTATCTATCTATGTATCTATCTATCTATCCATCTATTTATCTATCTATCTATCTGTCTATTTATCTGTCAGACTGTCTGTTACTTCCCCACCCCCTCCTCTATCTATCTATCTATCTATCTATCTATCTATCTATCTATCTATCTATCTATCTATCTATCTATCTATCTATCTATCTATCTATCTATCTATCTATCTAACTATTTGTCTGTCTGTCTGCCTGCCCGCCTGCCTATCTTTCCGTCTGTTTCTCGGTCTTCTGTCCACCTATCTATAGATCTATCTGGCTAGTTTACCGAGTGGCCGATGCAATACGTCTTGCACATTCAAGATCATACCTTGTTGACACCAAAAAGCCCGCTAATCCCGTGCCCAACCGTACGTGTTTACTCCTGAATAAACCCCCTTCACTAACCTCCTTGCACCAATCGGCTATCTATCACAAAGGTGCATAACATCCGTGATTCAACCAGGTTGTTTATGTAGTCATAAATATTGTATAACATACCACGGGTTCTTAAGTGTTAAGAGGTGAAACAGACCCGATAAGGAAAACCTGACTTGTAAGATTACATCAGAATTCAATCTTTTCAAAAAAATCAACTGATACGGAATGCAGGTAACTGTAAAGCAATGCCATTTTGCGTTACTTAAGCTCATTCCTTCTGCAGTGCTTGAAAGAAACCTTTTTCTACATGGAGGTAGAGGACAGGCTGTTAGGCGAAAGTTCATTAATTATGACTCGGTTTACCTGAGTGATACTTAGTACTTGGACAAAATAATGTTGTCGTTATTATAATCTGCATGATTGGCCTGCTGTTTCTATCTATCTATCTATTTCCTTTCACATCACGTCTAATGTGTGTTTGCATAATTATGTGGATGTGACTTCCTTCGAAGTAATCATGCTGCTTTTTAAATTTAAATAATATGAAACAGATCTGGGGAAGGGGAAAAATAAGGGGGTGTATCACAGATGTAGAGCAGAAAAAGGAGAGAATGGTCGAGACTAAGGAGAAAGAGAGAGCGGGGGGTGGCATTATAAGAGAGTAATGAAACCCGGAAAGGTAAATAAATCTTTTTTCCCGGCCCCGACCCCAACCTCTACCCGTCTGTCTGTGTCTATTCCTGTCAGAGCAGAGATAAAAGATCTGTTGCCAGCTGACCTTCATGAAGAATGATTATAAACAAAATACATACTGTTTTCTTTGAAACTGCGTAATAGGACAATATTAGAGACTAAGCGCGGTTACCGCGAGCCACGTAAGCGACCCTGACCTAGACACAAGGTCGTTTTCGTTCACAAAATACAATTAGACCAAGTTACACAAGTGACACAAGTTACACAAGACCCAGCATTACTGACAGTCATGTGTACGGTTAACAATCATAGATATTCGTGTTTCGCAACTTTGCATTAACCAACCATAGAGAAAAACGGGGCTTTATCTCTGTGTTTTTGTAATCCGAAATGTTTAGTGCGACTCGGGCAGATATTTTTTGTTATTGAAACTATATTATTTTCTTAATAGCGGATGCATAATAATTACATGTGTGCATGTCTGGGCAATTATTTGTCCAAGGACCTCACGGGTTTAGGGGGCTCAATGCATGCAAATTTATGAGTAGTTGCGTAGGTGGCGGGCCGCAACCTATTGCTTTGTCAAGCGGCCCATAATGAGTTTAAGACAGCCCTGTGTGTGTGCCTGTCGTGCGTGCACGTATGCGTTAGTGCATGTGCTGGTGCTGTAGAGCACTCGCATACAATAATGACGAATAAAAATGAGATTTTAACAGTTAAGTCTTTGTAGAGAGTCTGTACTGAGCCGATAGTGTAGAGCTATTTCTTTGATTGCTTCCAGGAAAACAACAACTCCGCACATTACACATCACGGGTACGAGACGGTAACTTTACTTTCGACTCACGACAGAATCTTCCTCGGGAAAAGGAATCAGATTCAACTGTGGGTGCCTTCCGTACAAACTGACCGTACCGTTCTTAAATTTTCGCGAAATTTATAATCACGACAAAAGTTCAAAAGTTGAACACATTTTACAAAATGTTTCGATTTCTTCGACCCTACTACAGCTTTGAGAAAATATTATTATAAAATTTTAAAATTTTAAAAACAGTCTGTGGGGTCACGGGAAGGCTTGAAGCAAAGTCAAACGTTGGATCTTCTTCTTCTTGTTGTTAATAATGCAATTTTGTTCAATTTTCTACCCTGTTACTTTTTCGATTTTGTTATTGTTTTTTGAGGAAGATCAATCGATGGGAAGCCTGATTTGACTTCCTTTTTCTTTCACTTTTTATTGTATTATTTCCTATGCTAGGCTTTGCTCCATACAATTTCTTCTTCTTCTTTTTGACATACTTCGACCCAACAGCTTTGAGATCTGTTTTCTCGTCAGAAGACACCAAATTAATGGCCTTTACTAGGGAAAAAAAACAACACCTTAACTTGAACACACCAATAAGTTTTACGCTGAAGACGAATCTGTCGGAAACAGTACGGGAGATAAAACTGTCATGATTTCTTCAAGATAAATCTAATTTGAAAAAATGAGTTCACACTTCCTGCACAGGTAGGCCCTACCTGTATGAAGGTTGCTAGTCTCAACATTCATCAATCGGCATACCACAGATTGCCATTTAATTCAATGCAATACAAAAAAGGAAATGTCGACGTGCCATCGGCAGGGTCTGTAACGAGCGCAAATAAAACAACTTTGAATTTAGATCCAGTTTTAAAGCAGCTCGCCGTCTGGCCCAACAGGATATGAAGTAATATATTTTGCTTGCCCCAGGTCGTGTCAACGGCCAAAACAAAACAAAAATAATTTAAATCTGACGTCTGACCGTGACATTGATTCGAGATTCATGATTACCAGTAAGTAAGATATTTCAAGGCTCTGGTGTTGAGATTCCACTATCAACATCAGAGTGCTCTGAATTATAAACGTATTTGAAAAAAAAAATATTGTTTGTTTGTAACAGGAAGAAAACTTTGGCACAGTTTGCCCTATCATGTAGGTGAAGTTCAGTGCTGAACGGCCAATGTATTAATAGACTGATTTGTTAACGTTTATATCCGACTCTAATAACAAAAACATCTTTTATTTGTTCGCAACAAGATAATTATATTCGTCGCAGATGCTATTTTCGACCAATCGCTCATTTGAAGTTTCATAATAGTAACAAACATCACAATAATAGGTGGTTTATTTGATTTTATTTTTTTGGATTTGATTTGACTTGATTTGATTGTACAGAGATGGCCTTGCACATTATATAACGTTTTCACAGAAATATTATATTTCCTGATAAAACTAAACTATTATAGATACGTAAATGAGTGAAATTTCGGATGTACATTTCAAGAAGTGGAGTTTGAAGGAAAAACTGGACTGAGAAGACGAACTGCAGTGAGACTCGAGTGCGGTTCGTGAAAATTAAGTTAGATATAACAATATATTTTTATATGGTTTTTCCGTGCTTTTCTGTAATACCAAATCGTTTCTGGATTATTTTTTTAAGCGGGGCATTGCAACATAGACCTTACTCTTTTTTTGCCATATTTTGACTTCATTTCAAGCTTTGCCGTGGCCCCACCAATTTCCTACGTTTTTTGTACAATATTTTGTTTATATTCCTCACATCCCTTGCTCCCCACAGCTTTGAAAAATTTCCCAATTGTTCAATTAATTTGTTCAAAGCAAAGAAACGCTATGGCCTTGTCCTGTAAAATAAATATTATAGTAGGAAAACTAAACATATCGCCATCATCAGCGCTAATTAAGACTGCCTTTTCCTTCCTCACTAAGTACACAATGATGGAGTAGGGTAATCTCAAGTTGACCGGAAAAAAGAGGGCTAAGAGAGAGAGAGAGAGAGAGAGAGAGAGAGAGAGAGAGAGAAAGAGAGAGCGAGAGAGAGAGAGAGGGGGGGGTGGACACTGTACTTAACAAAGATTTCCCAAGACACCTGTGCATATCACCTACTTCGTGCGATACATTAAATTTCCAGCCAACACATTAAATATTTTTTCTTCAGAAAGTTGATAATTTCAGAGGCATACATTAATTCGAAAGATACACAAAACGGTTAGGATTCACTCGGCGAAATGCACCATTACAATCTCAATTTTCACAAAATGTTATAAAAACCACAGAAAAACTGTGGGGTTGCAGCAAGGCTATATTAAGCAATGTCAAAATTTGGCAAAAAGAAAAAGTTGTATGTAGCAAAACCTCGCGTAAGAAGTAACCTAATAGAGGAACGTCACAATGAAACACAACGGATACACCCAACTTTTTCTTCTTGCCATATTTTGACAAAGGATTTTAATGTATGCCAAGAAGCAAAACTCGCAGTATCCTCTCTTGTTTCTGTTTAGCGTCATCTCAAAGCCTGGTAGTTGTTCTTTTTCATGACTGAAATCTTTTTTTATCTTCTTCTGCATCACCGATTTTTTATCCCACTTGTGACTTATCATCACCTTTGACAATTCACACATCTGCCAAGGTGACAACGAATTTTCCACATGAAAAAAAAACAACAACAAACCTGTAAAATGTCAAAGTCGATTATTATCATTAATAACAGAGATTGGATAAAAAAAATGCCCGCGTGCATATAATGGGAATGGATGGAGCCGAGCGTGAGCAATGCCGTGGAGACAGGAGTGCTGGAGAAAACATGAAATATCATAAAAACCACAGAAAAACTGTGGGGTTGCAGCAGGGCTATAAGCAAAGTTAAAATTGGGCAAAAAGAAAAGGTTGTATGTTGCAAAGCCCCGCACTTGGGTTTTATTTCTCACGCGGGGCTTTGCAACATACAACCTTTTCTTTTTGTCCAATTTTGACTTTGGAGAAAACATGATTGGCGGGATGAGCTTGAGGGGTATTGTAGGATGACACAAATATCATATGACGAGCTGCCCTTCTGTGAATAGGCCCTGGTTGTTGTCTTCTTATTGTTGTGGTGTTATGTGTGTTGTTATTTTTTCTTCCCTCTGATCTCCAGACGTAAATGGTGTCGTGTTTATCAGCCTTTCATATTTCAGATCCCACGTAAAACTGACGGAAATGTGTGCCATCTCCAGGACCCTAGCATAATTTTTTTTTTTTTTTTTCAAAAAAATTCTGAAACTTGCAAAACTAATTTAAAACGGTTAGTTGAATCCCATTATAATAATAATAATAATGATATTATTAATAACTAGACGAGGTACCCCACCATACCCGAGATTAACCTCTCTGTCTCTCTCTCTCCTTTTTCTCTCTCTCTCTCTCTCTCTCTCTCACGCCATAAGAGTGCGACATTCTGTGTATTAAATTGTCTTCAATAGTGCGATTTAACATACGCGGGGTCCAACGAAAAAAGAAAACTTTTTTATAATTATGTTTTGTGTTGTTGTTTTTTTTAAAGTAATTTTTTTGTTCATTTATTGCGAATATACATTACGAAAGTCTTGCAAAGACAGAACATTTGGCACCTGGAGACGTTTTTCAAACATGAAATACGAGACAGCAGAGACTTAAAAAGCGAATGATCCCACTTTTCAGCTAATTAATATATCCAGAGTGTTTGAATATGAAATTAGAATTTGATGTGTAATTTACATGCCCAAATGGGTCCGATCCCAGGATAGTCCGTATTGAGAGCCACGTATTTATCTACTTGTTTATTGATGTACTTTCGATGTACTTTATTTATTTACTTATTCACTTTGAATTCCATTACTTATCTGCGTAGGAACATACCTATACGTGTATCTATTTATTTATTAAACTGGTTTTGCTCTGTTCCCTTAATTATGTACTTATTTATTTACCAATTTAGTTATCTCTAATTACTGAGCCAAGTACGTATACATTTCAAATTGCATATCAATTTGAGCCCTAAATAAAAATATTGAAATACCTGGATGGAAATTCGTCAAAGCAACACCTGTGAGTTTGAACAGCCGTGAAGGGTGACATTATAAATTATGAAATAGTGGAGAAAAGATACGTTTTGAGACAAATTCGTTCCTTCTCTCAGTAAGAGGTGAACAGGAACAAGGAGGTCTTTCGCATGAGTGACATAATTATTTCCTGACCCGCAATGCCGGGCTGTTCATCTTAATTATTCAAAACACATTTATAAACAAAAGCTCTCACACTGTTAATCTCTAACGTGTTGTATTTCTTTTTTCTTTTTTCATTATCCAAATTTACACTTGGCTGTTTTCAAACGCCATTTTCTTTCTCCAACAGTTATCGCTAGCTTGACATGGCTGGGTCACCACCTTCTGTATTTAGCTAAATGTGCTGTATTGATTTTACTTCCATTTTTTTTTCAAAGTATTTATTTATTAATGTGCTTAATGGACTTTTTAAAATATAACCTGTTTATTATCTATTAATATATTGCTTTTTTTTTTTTTTAATGCGTACGTTTTTTCGTACTCTTCGACTGGCTAATGACACAGAAATTGTTACTAAGTTGTGTGTAGGTGTGTTTGTGTACGTGCGTATAATTATGTGTGTGAGTACTAGGGAGTGTTTCAAATCTTCGTTGTCAGAAGTTAAGGCTGTGGAGATGATGGTAAAAATTTTCCCCGATGGTAAAAATTTTCCCCGCAACAGCTGCTGTAACTATGCAAACAGAGGCAACATTGTCAAATTATGCGCGCCAAAAAAAAAAAAACTGGCACATTTATAATTGAGCAGGTCAGAAAAAAAAAGGAGACCCTTTTGCCAAATGCGTGTGTTTGTGATACTGTGAATGTGTGTTAGGTTAACATGTAAAAAGGAGAGATATGATTGGATGCCGGCACGCGTTGCCTCTTGCCCTGAAGCAGTTATGTTATTAAATGATTATTCAAAATAATGGCATTAGCGAATTTAACACCAGCTGGCATTTGGGACATGGTGATAAAACGGTGTCACCAACTTCTGTGGGTTGTCTCCTCACGGGGAAGAGGAGCAGGCCCTGTGATAAAATTTCCCCATCATAACAAAAGGACGCATCCTTGAAAATGGATTTTTGAGACAAGGGACACTCACAGGAACCTGCCTCTGAAGACAATGCGATTGTTCCATGTGGCTATTGTCTTCTGTTGGGCTGAAGTACTCCCATTGTTTGTCCCGGGAGCGTGTGGTTGTGTTTATGTGGATGAGGGAAGTGACAATGGGAAGATGAGGAGGAGGGGAGGGGGGGGGGGGCTGTGGGTGGAACTGATGAAATTACAACAAAAGAATGACATGGAGCTGGATTTCTTTCTGGTTTTTCTTTTTTCTCAATTTTTTTTTTTTTTTTTTTTAAGAATGATGATAATGGCAAGGTTCCTGATCTTTTTCAAAATGGAACAATAAACTTGACTTTGATTATAATGAACCAACACCAGCTATACTGGGTACAGTGAAACACCAGAAGTAACCAGAAAACACATGTGCGTATGAACTCACAAAGCCTGACTGTTTGATCTTTTGCCCATGCCACACCAGAAACAACATAACAAAGAAATGGAACAAAGGAAGGAAAATTACAATAGTTGGTATGAGCACGAAAAATACGACCAAATGACAGTGAACTTTTTTTTTTTTTTAGTTAAAGGAAAGAAAGAAAAACTGAACTGTGAGAAAGAAAGAACGAAATTAGAATAATGAACTGTGAGCAAAGACAGAAAATAGAACAAAAAAGAAAGAATGAACTGTGAAGGAAGTAGGAGATAAAGAAAGAAAGAAAGTTTAGAGGGTCAAAAGACAGAGCGCAATAAAGAAAGAACGAAAGAACGAAAAGAAAGAAACAAACCCAACCAAAAAAGAAAGAATAAACTGCGAAGACAATGTTAACAATGCTAAGCAGATGAATTCCTGTAACATCTCAACATGACTAACTTTCTATGTATATCTGCGTGTTACAGAAAGTGAGTGGAATATGCCCCTGTCCATATTTTAATATAAACGAGGCATCTACATACACAAGGACGGGTGATTTTCCGCAACAACTGACTGTGACTCGACTTTTTGCAGGGGACACGGAATATCTAACTCTGAGTCAATGGTTTGATATAAATGACCCGTTTACATTCACAGAGACGTACGGGTGACTGTGACCCGACTTTTTGCAGGGGACACGGAATATCTAACTCTGAGTCAATGGTTTGATATAAATGACCCGTTTACATTCACAGAGACGTACGGGTGACTGTGACCCGACTTTTTGCAGAGGAAACTTAATATCTAACTCTGAGTCAATATTTTAATATAAACGACCCATTTACATACACAAGGATGTACGATTGACTGTGTCTCGACTTCTTGCAGAAGACACAAAATATCTAACTTGGAGCTAACCGTGTGCAAACACCGCAGAATGTACAAATTTCAGACCGTGTCATTATTTTGTTCATATGTTGCCTAATTTCCTCCCTTGAATTCCCATGAATAAAATTTGCCTGTTTGATTAATCATGAGTGTTTACACCCATCATACCTCCCGTTGTTCGAGGTAAAGGCGACAGCTGAACTCATCATGAATCAATACTATTATTTCTCCCTAATGCAACAGTACGGTGACAGATCGTGTAGTACTGTTGTTTTTTAACCCCACTGCACCTAAAAAGACGTAGAAGATGCAAGGCTGGGAATGTGGTAAGACTTCATTATGCAAGCAAGACAGATAATGACATGTCAAAATATGGCAAAAAGCAATAGAAAAAGTTGTATGGAGCAGAGCCTCGGGTAAGAAATAATACAGAATTGTGTCGTTTCTAAATTGTATCATTTCTATACTATTTCTTATGCCACGCTTTGCTATATACAACTCTTTCTTTTTCTTTTTGCCATATTTTGACTTTACCCCAAGCCTTGCTGCCACCTCACAGATAGGTCAAGTAAGAATAAGGGTGTGCCCGGACGTTTCAGTGAACAGTTAATTTTGTAAAATGTTCAGATGTTTTCTCGCTATTCCATTACTTCAGATCTGTTGTTTTAAGCCAGAACCACACATTTTACACGCGTTCCATCGCTTTTGGTAGAAAATCAAGGAAATAGTGAATATTTTCTTACCTCACCTTCGTTAAAATTGAGCAATAATATCTTAGTAAAACTGGGGACATAAACGCGTCTACATACGAAATGCCACCCTTTAGCTAAGTAGATATCCGGCAGTTTCTTATTTAAATGAAAATACAACAAACAAGTTTCAGTGCTTAGTATAAGCAATGGAGTAAGCCCCCCACACAACTAGATCATTCGTGGTTAAAATGAAAAAAGAAAAGGAAAAGTCAATCTGTCGTTTCTCTTAAAACCTCATGGTGCAAGTAAGGGACATAACTTAACCCACCACCCCCACCCTCTATTCCCAAAGAATGCCCAATGAAGTTAATATGCCCATTATTGTTGCATGCGACATTTTACCGACTTTGACGTTTTGTCATGAAAGTGGCTCACTCCTAATTGTATTATGTATAAGTGTCACATACATGTATTTTTTGTAAGCATTTTAAGGAAAGTTTTGACTCTGACGCGTATTGAACAAAACCCTGGTTTTACACAACTCTTCAAACTTTCAATCCTCATTTTCCCGAAAAGGCAAAAATGCACATTCAACAATATGGAAAACACCCGACCATCTGCTGATATGAACACTGCGTAAAGCAAGTACGATAACCTCTGCAAGTGGAATGTAAGAATGAATGACGTCATTCAATACCGAAGTGTACTATCTTCACTCATGATAAGCCCCTGAGGCAATATTTTTTTTTTATTATTACAACATTGATTACTGAGGAAATGCGTCATGACAAAGATCTAAATCTCAGAATCTCCGTTAATATTTTAGACAGGCGGTTGACGCCAAAAGCATCTAATGCGATAGCCATTGTAGAAAAAATGAAAAAACAAAATGATTTTTAAAAATGGGAAGACTTAATGACAGTTTTAACTGAAGATGATGATGTTTAGTGAACCTGACAAATATAGATCTTACTGCATGTTTGCACGCTGATTGTCGATGTTAAACAACATATCGACAGGTCAAAAACATGAAAGATGGGTTGGAGTGAGAAGGTCGGGGGAAAGGGGGGAAGGGGGGGGGGTTGGGGAAGAACTCTGTTAAAGGAAATGTTGATCATCCTGGCATTAACCTGAACTGCCCTTTGTCGTGCATTACAGAGTATGACGTCAGCCGTCACCGCAGTCAAATTCTGCCGTCAGCTATTGCATTTATCAGATAGCAAGGAAACTCATGACACCCAACATTATGACCTCGCCAGCTTCTCTCTCTCTCTCTCTCTCTCTCTCTCTCTCTCTCTCTCTGCGGTTATTGGAACAAACAGCTTACGTAATCTGTTGTCGATTACGGCATATTTCCGGGACAACGAAATCGTTTCTCATTTTTCTAAATCTGCCGTATTACGGAACAACACCGTATGTGTCAAACTAGGTCAAAATCACATTTTTGTATCATTTTATAGAATGAAATGTGCTTATCTTTCTGACTGGGTTATAATTTTGGTAAGACTAATAGTTTCTTTTGAATATCACAAAATGGAAATTGAACAAAGATTTAGAGCGAATTATTTTGTGTGTCTCTTGTAAAGTTTTGTTTTGGGCATTAACTGTATGTCTTCCTGAAACGGCAGACATGCTGGATGGCTAGATTTAGGCCATATTCAGGTCTCTTGACGTATTTCATTAAGTAAATATGTTAAGCCATATAAATCTTTAATTAAATCCTAATCCTGTTTCTTTTCCTTTTTCTCTCTCACCCCCCCCCCCCCAATTTGTTTTTCTCCTGTGAATGTTTAAACCAGAATCATGTATGTCAGATCATCAACAGAAAAGATTATCAGTTTCTATGGATATGAAACAGAAAAAAACTACGGCGAAAACGGGAAGACTTTTCACTGATCGCATTGGGAATTTTAGACACCCTCTCCCCCCCCCCCCTTCCCCTTCCCCTCCCAGTCACATGCCCATGTCTCTCAACCACCAAATGCCTGGAAATGCAATAGTGGTCGTAGCAAACTGATGACCCTTAAAGATTCCGATCTAACACTATGTACGTTAAACCGAATTTAAACACGCTTTGAAATACGTTGTGGCACTTATCAAGCTGTTCCACAGATCCGATTTATTCTAACTCCTTATCAGAATACCTAGGCCTGAACCGCAGGCGGTTAACATGGAATTTCTCCGTTGTGCAAAAAGTGGAATCGTAACAAACAAGAACTGAGTTCGCAATACAGCAAGTATCTCAAAAGAAAAAGAAAATATATATCGTAAACAAATTAATAGCTCCTGTCACGTATCTGTGTAAGGTTATTAAAATTAACGATTTTTGTAAGTACCCAAGCAGATATATCCACCCCTCTTCTAAGTATCATTCAATATCCCACTCTCATAATATTAATTATGAGAAAACTGGGAAAAATAAATTAACAAATAATTGGACAATAATGACCAAAGTAACAAAATTTCTAAAATTCATGTAAGTTGGAACTTGAGTGAGTTTGATATTTCTTGATTTCCTGATTTCGTCTTTCTTCTCCTTTTCTATTCCAAAGCTCAGCTGCCGTAACCGTTCATAATAAACGGGTACGATCCACACAATATTTCATTCTGATGATGAACACGACTACAATTCAATAAATAATTACTCACCCGTATGAATTATTAATCCACAGTGCGGACGCAGCTGCCGCGTGTGCAGTAATAAAACACCACAGCACAAAACTGGAAATCCAATAATGACAGCAAGGTTTATGTCATTAGTATTATTTGGTCAAATTATCATCCTGCTTGATTCCCATTCATTCAGAGTCAAGTGAAGCGGCGAGTCATTTCAACTCGAACAGTGATAAGATCAGAAATATGTCACATTCGGCCGTGTGCGGCTCGGAAGAAGTTCAACTGCACAATGCACCATTTGTCTTCGGTGTTGAAGATTGACATAGGCCCACATCTTTTATCAGCGCGCGTCTCCCTCCATCGTACGACAGAAAAACCGCGTCATCATTCCGATTTTAAAAATACTTCAAGGGCCAGCTAAGCATGCCTTCTGTTGCTATGACGCAATTCGGGTCGATGGCCCGAGGGGAAATTACCCTGTTGGGGACAGAAAACGGGTCATAGTCCACTAGAACACTGGAACACTAGAACTAGCAGGGATTTTTTTATGGTCGCATTTATTTGTCCATTAAACGACATTTCATCCCAAAATAGTAAAAAGACACGGATCTTGCTATAGACTAATTGATGTGGCCAACATTCTTCACATCCAATGCATTTTTTTCGTAGCTTTTGTTTCTGTTTTTTTTACCTTTGCACCAGTATGAGGAGAATGTCTGGGTTAGATTGTTGCTTTGTGCTGGATGGATGACAGGTTTCTTCCTCTATCTATCTATCTATCTATCTATCTATCTATCTATCTATCTATCTATCTATCTATCTATCTATCTATCTATCTATCTATCGTCGGTTGGTTGATCGGTCGGTCTATCTATCTATCTGTCTATCTATCTTTCGAAAAACAAAACTATCTCAGCCTGTTTGTCTATCTGTTTGTTGTCTGTCTGTCTGTCTATCGATATCGTGCTGATCCCGACCCCCGACGCCATCCCCCATCAGACATGATCAATCCAAACATCTCTCTGAGGTCGGCATGTAAAACCGAGGGGATTCAGCTCACCTGTAACTCCCAGCCCCAATATCCCTCGCATATCCCTGATCAATTACTCTGGCGTTTGAATCTCACTGTCTGTCTTTGAGGGAGGATTATCGAGATTTTTGTGGTTTCAATTAAACGTAAGCATGTTATGTGGATGTCATTTTTTTTGTTAATAGTATCACAGTCTGTTGTTGTGGCAACCAAATAACGCATGGCATGACGTAATTTCACTTGATTTTCAACTCTCTCTCTCTCTAATTTTTTCGTTTGCCAGGAATATAACATACCAGAGTTACTTGGAGTATAAAATCGAATCCGAAACATGTCACCGAAGCCACAGTTAACTTTTCGTCAGTTTTAACAAAAAGGCATGAAAGCACAAAACTTCCTGACGAGTGACCAACTCTCAGCTTCCAGACTTGTTGTGGCAGTCCTTAAGCTCGCCATTCCTAAATTGTCATTCTCTTATCTTCTCAACATAGTAATAAACATTCACATCAATTCCATGAATTTTCTGAAACTCTAAAAAGTTGCGACAAAAAGGAAGAATGTGGATGGAGAGATTGTATTGTATTTTCAATTTAATGACGAAGCAAGGCTAGGGTATAAGATTCACATTTGGTCAAGACATTCCTAATCATGTTCATAAAAAAAAAAAATAGTTATAATTTAGAAAAAAAAAAAAATAACAAGAAAAAGAAGAAAATCTGACATTGTGCAATTTCAGTGCCCAGGAGACCAAATTTATAGTGGACCAAATTTCACTGGCATTCCATTTTCCCAAAGCCAATCCTAGATTAATTTCATTTGCCTCATTTCTCAATATTATTTTTAAATGCTCTAATTTCCCAAATCTAAATATCTAATCCTAGAAACTTCTTACACTCCTCGTCACCACTATGTCCCTCTCATTCTTCCTGAACAGTGCTCGCTATTTTGGTGATGATCTATAAAAGCCTGTGCTAAAAATACTCTGACCGTGTGGACCAGTGCTCGTGGCTCTCGCGTGTTGCCTGTTATGAAACACGGAAGACTCCTTCCCGACCTGCCGAAATTAACTCTATACAAATTCGTTCAGGTCAGTTGCAGAGATCCATCAGACTATTACGAACCAAAATGCAGCGACATATAAAAATAAAGTACTACTTAAAAAACTAGGTTACATCCCTAAGGCGCCTGACCCAGTGATCGTCAAAATAGAATAAGTCTAAGTTAAGTCAAAATTCTTATGAACTTTTCGAGCTGACCGCTGTCAATGAAACAGGTTACACAGCCGAGAATAACTGGAACTCCGGAACTTGGGACATGTGTACTTTCACCAGTACGACTATCCACACCTGCCCCAACTATGTGCTTTCTCATCACGGCATGTCTTTCCGCATCAGCGTAAATCAGATAAATTCCTATGACGTCATTCTTGAAAAAGTTTTTGAACACTTTTTCAGGGGCGATTCACCCTCTTCCTCCGGGTGGGTAGGAGACTATAAAACAGCCTTCCAAGACGGGTTCAGCAATATCATGAAGATACCGAAGCTAAGACATGCATCCATCTATTTATCTAATCGTGATCTTAATTCACACACCTATGCATCTATTTGATCCACAAAATCACCGAACTTCACCGATTTTCTTGCCCATGGCCTCATCGCCAGTGCAATCCGCCACTGCCAGTTTACATAGGTTACCTTTCCAAATCTTCACATTCCACAGGTCTCTTTTACAACCACGCAATCACTCGTGCACTTTTGTTTGAACAATGAACATTGCATATTGCACAACCAGCGTTTACATAGAACATAGGCCTATCAAAACCCGCTTAA